>JAVIWC010000010.1:0-15961 GCA_031894815.1 Creontiades dilutus | reverse complement strand
TGTTCAGCAGCCCGAAAAACCCCTTAGAGAGTAGGTTTGAAAGCGATTAAACAGAGTTTATTTTTGAGCAATTTTGATGAAAAAACGCGAAAATAACCATGAAGGAAGCGTTTTATCGAAAAAAGGACTTCAGATTCGTGTTCAGCACCCCGAAAAACCCCTTAGAGAGTAGGTTTGAAAGCGATTAAACAGAGTTTATTTTTGAGCAATTTTGATGAAAAAACGCGAAAATAACCATGAAGGAAGCGTTTTATCGAAAAAAAGGACTTCAGATTCGTGTTCAGCAGCCCGAAAAACCCCTTAGAGAGTAGGTTTGAAAGCGATTAAACAGAGTTTATTTTTGAGCAATTTTGATGAAAAAACGCGAAAATAACCATGAAGGAAGCGTTTTATCGAAAAAAGGACTTCAGATTCGTGTTCAGCACCCCGAAAAACCCCTTAGAGAGTAGGTTTGAAAGCGATTAAACAGAGTTTATTTTTGAGCAATTTTGATGAAAAAACGCGAAAATAACCATGAAGGAAGCGTTTTATCGAAAAAAGGACTTCAGATTCGTGTTCAGCACCCCGAAAAACCCCTTAGAGAGTAGGTTTGAAAGCGATTAAACAGAGTTTATTTTTGAGCAATTTTGATGAAAAAACGCGAAAATAACCATGAAGGAAGCGTTTTATCGAAAAAAGGACTTCAGATTCGTGTTCAGCACCCCGAAAAACCCCTTAGAGAGTAGGTTTGAAAGCGATTAAACAGAGTTTATTTTTGAGCAATTTTGATGAAAAAACGCGAAAATAACCATGAAGGAAGCGTTTTATCGAAAAAAGGACTTCAGATTCGTGTTCAGCACCCCGAAAAACCCCTTAGAGAGTAGGTTTGAAAGCGATTAAACAGAGTTTATTTTTGAGCAATTTTGATGAAAAAACGCGAAAATAACCATGAAGGAAGCGTTTTATCGAAAAAAGGACTTCAGATTCGTGTTCAGCACCCCGAAAAACCCCTTAGAGAGTAGGTTTGAAAGCGATTAAACAGAGTTTATTTTTGAGCAATTTTGATGAAAAAACGCGAAAATAACCATGAAGGAAGCGTTTTATCGAAAAAAGGACTTCAGATTCGTGTTCAGCACCCCGAAAAACCCCTTAGAGAGTAGGTTTGAAAGCGATTAAACAGAGTTTATTTTTGAGCAATTTTGATGAAAAAACGCGAAAATAACCATGAAGGAAGCGTTTTATCGAAAAAAGGACTTCAGATTCGTGTTCAGCACCCCGAAAAACCCCTTAGAGAGTAGGTTTGAAAGCGATTAAACAGAGTTTATTTTTGAGCAATTTTGATGAAAAAACGCGAAAATAACCATGAAGGAAGCGTTTTATCGAAAAAAGGACTTCAGATTCGTGTTCAGCACCCCGAAAAACCCCTTAGAGAGTAGGTTTGAAAGCGATTAAACAGAGTTTATTTTTGAGCAATTTTGATGAAAAAACGCGAAAATAACCATGAAGGAAGCGTTTTATCGAAAAAAGGACTTCAGATTCGTGTTCAGCACCCCGAAAAACCCCTTAGAGAGTAGGTTTGAAAGCGATTAAACAGAGTTTATTTTTGAGCAATTTTGATGAAAAAACGCGAAAATAACCATGAAGGAAGCGTTTTATCGAAAAAAGGACTTCAGATTCGTGTTCAGCACCCCGAAAAACCCCTTAGAGAGTAGGTTTGAAAGCGATTAAACAGAGTTTATTTTTGAGCAATTTTGATGAAAAAACGCGAAAATAACCATGAAGGAAGCGTTTTATCGAAAAAAGGACTTCAGATTCGTGTTCAGCACCCCGAAAAACCCCTTAGAGAGTAGGTTTGAAAGCGATTAAACAGAGTTTATTTTTGAGCAATTTTGATGAAAAAACGCGAAAATAACCATGAAGGAAGCGTTTTATCGAAAAAAGGACTTCAGATTCGTGTTCAGCACCCCGAAAAACCCCTTAGAGAGTAGGTTTGAAAGCGATTAAACAGAGTTTATTTTTGAGCAATTTTGATGAAAAAACGCGAAAATAACCATGAAGGAAGCGTTTTATCGAAAAAAGGACTTCAGATTCGTGTTCAGCACCCCGAAAAACCCCTTAGAGAGTAGGTTTGAAAGCGATTAAACAGAGTTTATTTTTGAGCAATTTTGATGAAAAAACGCGAAAATAACCATGAAGGAAGCGTTTTATCGAAAAAAGGACTTCAGATTCGTGTTCAGCACCCCGAAAAACCCCTTAGAGAGTAGGTTTGAAAGCGATTAAACAGAGTTTATTTTTGAGCAATTTTGATGAAAAAACGCGAAAATAACCATGAAGGAAGCGTTTTATCGAAAAAAGGACTGTTCAGCAGCCCGAAAAACCCCTTAGAGAGTAGGTTTGAAAGCGATTAAACAGAGTTTATTTTTGAGCAATTTTGATGAAAAAACGCGAAAATAACCATGAAGGAAGCGTTTTATCGAAAAAAGGACTTCAGATTCGTGTTCAGCACCCCGAAAAACCCCTTAGAGAGTAGGTTTGAAAGCGATTAAACAGAGTTTATTTTTGAGCAATTTTGATGAAAAAACGCGAAAATAACCATGAAGGAAGCGTTTTATCGAAAAAAGGACTTCAGATTCGTGTTCAGCAGCCCGAAAAACCCCTTAGAGAGTAGGTTTGAAAGCGATTAAACAGAGTTTATTTTTGAGCAATTTTGATGAAAAAACGCGAAAATAACCATGAAGGAAGCGTTTTATCGAAAAAAGGACTTCAGATTCGTGTTCAGCACCCCGAAAAACCCCTTAGAGAGTAGGTTTGAAAGCGATTAAACAGAGTTTATTTTTGAGCAATTTTGATGAAAAAACGCGAAAATAACCATGAAGGAAGCGTTTTATCGAAAAAAGGACTTCAGATTCGTGTTCAGCACCCCGAAAAACCCCTTAGAGAGTAGGTTTGAAAGCGATTAAACAGAGTTTATTTTTGAGCAATTTTGATGAAAAAACGCGAAAATAACCATGAAGGAAGCGTTTTATCGAAAAAAGGACTTCAGATTCGTGTTCAGCACCCCGAAAAACCCCTTAGAGAGTAGGTTTGAAAGCGATTAAACAGAGTTTATTTTTGAGCAATTTTGATGAAAAAACGCGAAAATAACCATGAAGGAAGCGTTTTATCGAAAAAAGGACTTCAGATTCGTGTTCAGCACCCCGAAAAACCCCTTAGAGAGTAGGTTTGAAAGCGATTAAACAGAGTTTATTTTTGAGCAATTTTGATGAAAAAACGCGAAAATAACCATGAAGGAAGCGTTTTATCGAAAAAAGGACTTCAGATTCGTGTTCAGCAGCCCGAAAAACCCCTTAGAGAGTAGGTTTGAAAGCGATTAAACAGAGTTTATTTTTGAGCAATTTTGATGAAAAAACGCGAAAATAACCATGAAGGAAGCGTTTTATCGAAAAAAGGACTTCAGATTCGTGTTCAGCACCCCGAAAAACCCCTTAGAGAGTAGGTTTGAAAGCGATTAAACAGAGTTTATTTTTGAGCAATTTTGATGAAAAAACGCGAAAATAACCATGAAGGAAGCGTTTTATCGAAAAAAGGACTTCAGATTCGTGTTCAGCACCCCGAAAAACCCCTTAGAGAGTAGGTTTGAAAGCGATTAAACAGAGTTTATTTTTGAGCAATTTTGATGAAAAAACGCGAAAATAACCATGAAGGAAGCGTTTTATCGAAAAAAGGACTTCAGATTCGTGTTCAGCACCCCGAAAAACCCCTTAGAGAGTAGGTTTGAAAGCGATTAAACAGAGTTTATTTTTGAGCAATTTTGATGAAAAAACGCGAAAATAACCATGAAGGAAGCGTTTTATCGAAAAAAGGACTTCAGATTCGTGTTCAGCAGCCCGAAAAACCCCTTAGAGAGTAGGTTTGAAAGCGATTAAACAGAGTTTATTTTTGAGCAATTTTGATGAAAAAACGCGAAAATAACCATGAAGGAAGCGTTTTATCGAAAAAAGGACTTCAGATTCGTGTTCAGCACCCCGAAAAACCCCTTAGAGAGTAGGTTTGAAAGCGATTAAACAGAGTTTATTTTTGAGCAATTTTGATGAAAAAACGCGAAAATAACCATGAAGGAAGCGTTTTATCGAAAAAAGGACTTCAGATTCGTGTTCAGCACCCCGAAAAACCCCTTAGAGAGTAGGTTTGAAAGCGATTAAACAGAGTTTATTTTTGAGCAATTTTGATGAAAAAACGCGAAAATAACCATGAAGGAAGCGTTTTATCGAAAAAAGGACTTCAGATTCGTGTTCAGCACCCCGAAAAACCCCTTAGAGAGTAGGTTTGAAAGCGATTAAACAGAGTTTATTTTTGAGCAATTTTGATGAAAAAACGCGAAAATAACCATGAAGGAAGCGTTTTATCGAAAAAAGGACTTCAGATTCGTGTTCAGCAGCCCGAAAAACCCCTTAGAGAGTAGGTTTGAAAGCGATTAAACAGAGTTTATTTTTGAGCAATTTTGATGAAAAAACGCGAAAATAACCATGAAGGAAGCGTTTTATCGAAAAAAGGACTTCAGATTCGTGTTCAGCAGCCCGAATATTCATAAATCAATTTCATGTTACAGTTAGGATTCAAATCGATGGAGTTGTCATTACCTGAAATGTAAATGAAATAGCAATACTAATATAAAAATGATCAAAATTATTACACAAGGGTTTATTATTTTGTATGCAATAACCTTCCTACGCGAATCAGCGGACTACCAGAACTGGATTGACAGAAAAAGTCTATGCTTTCTGGATACACTCGGAAACATACTTAGAAATCCAACCTAAATTCAACAATACGAAACAAAAAGTGTCGGAAAATAGATAACTAATTTATGAAAACCTCTATTGGAGACGGATATATGAATTGTATATTTGTATAACGTCCATCTTGCAATACTCTGTCTCCAGTTGGTTGGTTTTAGCAAACTCTCCTATGTTGAAAGATAGATCTACTTATGAGGGAATGAATGATAGTACAGCAACCAGAATGATCTCATCAAATTCACAGAACTCTTTTTATCGATATGAGATGGGAGGAACCCCTGGTCACTGAGACCACTGTGATCTATTGCGACGTTTTCCCAGTTTCACTTCAGAATCTTTTTGATGGCCTCTTCGTGCACAACGTGAAGGAGGTTTTCAGGTGTTTCCTTGGCAATATCGGCGGGTGTTAGGGCACCCTTTCTGGAAAGGCGGACTTCTTCGCAACAGAGCTGGCATTCTACTATCCTGGCCCTAATCCTAGTACAGACAGTGCGAGGCTGCTCGCTTCGAATGCCTCGCTACAACTACCTCAGGTCGAGGCGAACGCCTGACGAAAATTGCTAACACGAATGCTCGGTGCGAGCACGCGAGCCACCCAAAAGTACGGAAAGGAATCAATATGGTGCCGTCATCCCGTATAATATTAATTCATTCACTGACAACGACATTTCGCGCCACAAATATTCCCTCTTGTTTTTATGGTAATACTCCGGATGTTTAGTGTCCCACAAAACGCGTTTACTTTAATTTATTTTCACTATCTCGTGAATCGCTTCTCCATCCATAGCGTTGCTCGGCTTGAAGCAAATGCAAACAGGTACACACAGTACGAACGGCTCGGTGCGAAGCGCCTTTGAGCAGTACCGTTTTACCGACAAGCTCCCCGCTCACCTAGAGCAGTGCGACCCGAGCGGCTCGGAGCGAGCATCCCCGGTACACACAGTCCGAGCATGCGTCCTGAGGCATTCGAAGCGAGCAGCCTCGCACTGTCTGTACCCGGCTTTACCCATTTTGTTAAGGTGGTACCTTAGAGGACAGTGGCCAGTGAGGAGTCCCACAAGTTTACGGAGGTCTGTTCGCCTCAGTGACAGTAAGGAGTGTGCACGTTTCTTTGAGGTTGTAAATCACAAAACTAATTCTTATCCTAATCAAACGAACAAAAAAAACTACCCTCTCGCAATGACAGTTTTTTGTGATTTCGATTTTTAAATAGTTGAACTCCTAAATATTATCCTTCAGGGTTGATTGGCTAAGACGCTAAGATTACTGGCACATCCCGGACGAAGAATTTTGATTCAAATTCTGTAATTTTATCGTCTTCTTCAAGGGAACACCGGATCTTCAATTCAGGCCATCAAGGAGTCTTCCTCATTACTACAGCATACGATCTGTGCGACTTATCGTGGAAATATCGAAACAGATTGCGGCAAAGACCGAAATGAAACTAAAATACGAGAGCAATTATTAAGGTAGAAGAGAAATAGGGGTCCCCAAACATCGTCTTTCTTTTGAATGTCCAACTTGTAAATTTCACTTGTTCATACATGAATAGACCTGGCCGGTAGAAAGGGTCGAACCAGGCCCTGTGGAGCACGTTTTTCGGTAAATTTTTCTACGAACCGATTTTCATGAAGAATTGACTGAAACTCCTTGTTGTTTCGATTTGATCCTTTTTCTTAAACTATTCATCAAGCGTACTATAATACTATGACGAATGATGTTTCAATTGTTTTGAGCGTGAAATTTCATATTGTCGTCCGTTCCCAATAAATCAAACCGTACTGTCTCGAAAACATTCTTCGTTGAGCGCCTTTGGAATGACAGTATTGGGCATCGTAAGATTTCTACATTCACCAATCATCTAAACGTCTAGATGCAAAAAGTACTTAGTACCTACTTTGGGAACCCGTAGCCTGAATTAACTTTTTCGGACGTCTCCACAGCACTAAATCGCGGAAAAGTCAGGCGGTTTTGTTGTGTTATTCGATTTTCGCATTCAAGATTATGAAGATGTTGGACATCTTTTGGTTTTGGTGTATTACAAAGGTTTATCAGTGAAAACAATAAACAAAGACGCATGTTTTGTCTTAAATCATGAACGAATTTGAGCTTACCGGTTGTGAGTACTTTGCAAAACATTTGAAATTATTAAGTTCTTCTTCTGAAGGAAACAGTACTGTTTTAAGCAGCCTTCAAATAGTCGGTTCTCTCGACAAATGTTGGTTGTACCAAAATGAAAAATACTGCTCCTATGGGAACAAATAACTTTACTTATAAATACGGATTTGACCACGATTGGAATCTCAAATTACGAAGTACGTACAATGAATTGATCAATCTATAAATGTAATGAATCAAATAGTTTCCGTGCGCAGTACCTGTCAACTAAAATTTCCGAACAGTTAGACATTAAAAAAACAAATATTTTCTCTTATTACTCACTAAGCATATAGGTAGGCCACTTATTTGGCTCTAAGTATCGTTCCCGAAGAATTTTTTTGGGGCAATGGGGCGCGAAAACGTAAGGATTTCCAAACTTTGCATTGTCAGAAAAGGCCATATTGGGTGTGAACTCTTTATTACCATTCCCCATGTTTCCTCATTAGGCTCATGTTTTATTGATGTATCGGTTACTAGTACTCAGCTAAGGGGAGTGTGTCACGCTAGTGTTTATTGAGATGTTCGTAACTCAGGTTCTTTTTATCATACGATGTTTTCATGACCTACATCTCAACAAGCTCTAAAATAGTGCAAAGGTTTTTTATTTTGCATCCAGGATGTTTCGTTAAACTTGCACAGCGGGGTGGATTGCGAATTTTGCTGGACAAGAGTCCAAAAATGAAATCGTCGATTTTTAGCGGCCGACTCTTTCCTACTTCTGGTCCGACCAAAAACATGAATTAACCGATAAGATTTTCATTGGAACGGATCAACTTTCATCAAAAATTCTAATTCCTTACGAAGGGAAACGTTATTTAAAATCAAATAGTCGCTGAACTTCCTCCACTCCCTCCTAGGGTTCCCCATTTTGAGCTATTCAGGCTCGGAAAGGTCAATTTTGTGTAAATATATCTTTCATTCCTCTTTCGAATCCCATTTTATCAGCATATAAGTAACAATTATCAAGTAAAAATTTCAAAAACGCCGCAAATTCTTTCACTGGGGTTTATTTGGAGTGTGCTTTTTTCACAGGTGATAGAGCGATTATTTAATTTCAGGAGATATGCATAGAGCTCGTAAATCTGTTCTCGACCAAAATGCCTATGTGGATTGATCAGTTGAACACATTTGTGTGCCTCCTGAAATTCAATAATAAGTAGCTCTATCATCTGTGAAACAAGCATACACCAAAGCTTAGTATAAATTCAAATCATGAACGCAAGCCAATTGAATAATAAACCCCAGTAAAAGAATTTGCAGCGTTTCATGCATATCAGAATGCTTCAACCCGTGTATCGGCTACAAAGCCTATTAGGAGTTCACTCCAGTATCCACATCACTACATCACTACGTCACTAGATTACTGATATCAACACAAAAACAATAATAAACCAAAATAATGCGAATGTTGGCACCATAAATCGGGCCATAGATTGAGAATGGTTTGACCTACGGACCTGGAGAGGGGCTCATTCGATTCCTCGTGGAGTGTTCTTCAAAAAGAGTACAAATTTAAGCCGCCTTGACTTTTTTTGAGGTTTTTAAAGACAACCCTTAAAGGGCACTTTAAAATAAGTGAGAGAGCTGGCTCTAGAATTGTTGCGTCGCCGGGTCAACATGGATTTTTCCTGAAAATATTAGTTTTTTTGCTTCAGCGGTTTGGGAGAAAATTTCACGATTTAATCGTGCGTGGCGTACGGGGGACGGATGGAAAAATTTTTAGTGCAGATTCGGATTCTACAGCCTTTGAAACGTAAACCATGAAATTTTCAGGAGGGGCTAGATTTTTTTTTTTTTTTTTTTTTTTTTTCAAGAGCGATTACAATGGTTTATTATTGAATAATAAACCAAAATCAACATTTTGAAGCGGAGCTGGTGAGGTATGTGTTGGCATGTCTCGTTCATTGTTTTTAAGTGTCAAAACGCAAAAATTCCCCAAAATGAATGGCCCGTTTCGCACATAGAACCGTTTGCACTGGTGTTTCAGGAGGGGAAATCGTATTCCCTGGCGGGAGTTAGTTCTTGCATTGAAAGCGGATGGCTATTGTTCTATTACTTCGGGAAGGAAAGATAGTTTTCTCAGAGAGTTTGTAAAGAAAACCAGATGCCATTTCTGACCTATTTGAATGGTAGCATGATGATTTGGAGTAAATTTGGTACTCTCAAAAGTTTGTATTATCTACAATATAAATAAAACCTTGAACAGTTAGAGGTAATACGTTAGTAGGAAATTATCAATGTTTTCTTCAAGTATCATTTTATTTATCTTTTTGTTTTAGAATGTCTTCTCTTAAATTTCCCCATGCTAGATGACCTCTTATCCACGTAATGGTCTGCAACGCCCCCATACATTTTGATCACTGCCTTCATCAACTTCGGAAAGTTACGATGATTTGGAGAGAGCAAGACGCGTGGATTTGACACTTCACCGTACTTGTTTCCTGGGAACGACGAATATTAAAATAAAATGAGTCGATACGAAAAAGGTTAACAAATACTTTACAATCGTCTATTATATTTAGGTAATATATCATAAACAAGCTTATATATCTAATGTAATATATTATAAATTAGGTAACAACGGGTCTACGTAAATCATAAATTCAAGTTTGTTAGGCGTATCTGTGATATAATATGAAAATACCTCGTCTCACCCCAAAATTAATATTAGGTTGAAAAGGGAAGAAATGAGTCACAAGGGTACACCAGCTGACCAGTGTATCTCTATACCGCACGCCATAGGTAATTGACTTATACACAGTGGCTGCTGCTGACAGGAGTACAGGCGCATCTGCACCCCATGGCCAAAATGAAAAAGATATCTGATAATAATTATTATATACGTGTAGTATCATCATACTTTTTTCCAACTTTTCCCCATGAATCCTCAACGAAGAGCAGAAGAGTTTCAAAGCCTAGCGGCAAACAGAGCATCAGGATTGGTGAGAGGATGGAGGAGTCGTGAGTTTGGTGAGGGGGGTTGGGGGTTCTCTGTCCGGGAGCCAAACTTTGCCTGTGCTCCCAAAGCAAGGGGAACACAGCGTTGATTGGGTCCGGGTCCAAAGAATGAACCAATGAGCAGCTCCGAAATGAAGCGCGCTAAATTTTAGAATGCTTACACTGGAGCACACGTAGGTGTCCACTCACTCCCACTAGAGTGCGCTAGATTCACCAAAACACACTATCAGTTGATTGTCCCAAACCCTTGCGATTCAAAAAGGAACTCTTCGCATGCTTCCAACACAAAAATAATTCCTTTGCAACTATGTCAGCCGATTCGATCGTCTCGATTTACAAAGATACTTCAAGCACGTTCCCATTCTGTCCTTGAAAGACTGCGAACGGATGAATGCGATGCTCGTGAGTTCATTCTATTCATCATAGTACGTCTCTCAATAAAGAACATATTTTAGAAAAATTGCGTTATTTCAAGAAAATTAATTTTCCGATTTTTTAATATTTTTGACAATCGTTTTCACCTTTAGGGTATTATTATTGTTTCGGGTTGGATTGCAAGCTTCAATAATTGCGATCTCCAAACGACACAAAAACTATCCAAACCGGATTTTTTTTTTTTAAATTAGTTTTTCAAATTTCGCACATCTTGAAACGTAATTTAACAAATTTGAGGGGCTAAAATTTGGTTCAGTCGATCCCGGTGGTTCGTTATTGAAAGCAATAAACCAATATCACAAAATAGATAATAAAAAAATGGAAATTTACGTTTTGTCGAAGATGATATTGTACTAGTAGGAAGAAAACAAACTCAGAACACGAAAATTCCCAGTTCTAAACACTTAACACACTTAACTACAACACGCTAGTATTTTTCACAATGAATACTAACTACTATAACGCTTATAATCAACGGATTTATTTCTGACTAAACAACTGATGTTCTCTGTTAAAAAGAACAATATGAAATCAACTAACAAAATTTGCTATCCGATTTGCATCCGAAGACGCGTCAAAATAGGACATGCGTCATCAAAAACTCCAGTACATCAATATCCGTTGAAATTCGAGAAATTTGTAAACCGAAAAGTAACTCCCCATTGATATTATTGAAACAAAACTTTTTAATGTTGTTTTTTGAGGTTTTAGCACATTTTAATCTATTCAAAATACATGTTTTTGCATAACTTAGCGCACTAACCGTATAATTTTCCACTTTGACCAACGTTCAGAAAACTGTTTCTCGTAATGTTTTGTTAAGAAATTTAAGCCTAACAATTTTAATCCGTTTCATCTATTTTTGTATTTTTTTACCGAAACTTGCTAAATATTCATCAATATGCTGTGCTAAAAAATGCGATCCGACTGATGTACCGATCCTTCGCATTGAAATTTTAAATTTTTTCCCAAGAACAATGAAGTATTCATCCTTTTTTAGTGGGATATTGGTCTGGAACGACATATAATATATTATCTTAACGTTTCTGTTTTCTATGTGTTTACTCACGTCTATGTGTCACCCGTCAAATTCTACTTACTTTCGAGTAAGATGATGTAATAAACATGTCTGTGTTCGAAAAATTCCAGGCCGCTGGCCCCTTCTGGAGCCTCGAAGAGTGACTTCTGGTTACCCTCTTCATCACATAAATCGATATCCACTAGAAAAATATACAATACACCCATCAACAACTGCTCTTGTACTATTAGATTTAAACAATCATTTTTCCTTTACTCGTAAAATGAAAAATAAATTTTTGATAAACCTACCGATATCAATGATATCAACTTCAGTGGCCGATTTTGTAACTAATTTGCAATTAGGTTTGTGGTAGAACATTTTCATTCCTAAATCCTCATAAAAATCTGACGTTTTTCTTTCGTAACATTTTATTTGTTTTCGACGTTTCGCACGTTAAGCTAAAATTACCATAATATCTCTAATTAACAAAATAAATTCATAATTGATGATTCCTTTGGAAACAGCGTTGAATCAATTTTATTCAGTGAAGCATAATATGCTATAAATATTATTCAAAATTTCATAAGCCAACTTGGAAATTGAAAATCACGCCAAAGGAAGAATCTGTCAGCAACAACTTTTTGGTTCAAGTTGATGCTACATTTTTGTAAAATCAATTTAGTTGGCACTCGATAGCTCCTCCCTTCGGGTATATAAGATCTGCGATTCATTAGCTTTACAAAGGTGTTAAAATTTTAGAAAAACGACGTTGGAATGCGGAAAAAACCGCCATAAGTCAATGCGTTACGAAAAAATGACCTTCTTTTCCTGAACCGATTGGTGACTCTCTCAGCAAGAGATTTTCAGGATCTTTCCCAGGATATGAGCGAATAGTATCTTATTAAATGAAAATTTCAACTGTTGATTCCGTTTTTCTGACATGGGCTGATAACGATTTGATTATAAATTGATTATTGAGTTGATTATTTTACGTTCTCTCCCATGATGTCATCAGATTTGAATTTACTAGTAAATCATAAGTTATGACCATTTTATTGCAATAAAATGAAAAATTAGAAAGGTGATTCTGGAGGAGGGAGGGAAGGATTTTGAAAATTTTGTGTAAGGCAAAAGTTGTTGAATGTTAGTAGTTGAATAGAACCATCCATTAATTAGAACATTAAGTGTGAGGCACCCTTTATATCAATTCTAACATTGAGAAGAGGAAAGATTTGTTTGCCTGTTTATTGCGATTCAATTCAAAAACTGCTGGAACGATTTTCAAAATCGTTTCAACAATAAATAGCTATATCTTTATTGAGTAACAAAACCTACAGAATATTTTCAAAAAGTTGGAGACCCCTATCTTTTTTTTTTTTTTTTTTTTTTTTTCTTCAATTGGCATTAGCCGGAAGCAACAGCCATGAAGGATTTTATTACAAGATCAAATTATCTATTTGCAGAGTTAATTATAATTATTACAATAATGAACGAGCTGCAACATCGATAATAAATGCATAAATAGCTTCATGAACATACTTCGATCTTGAATACACTATTTGATAATAGTGAACTGGGTTATTCGGGGAATTTTTTTTTAATATTACTTTTTTTTTTTTTTTTTGTGGCATTAACATCAGATTATGTCGTAAGATGTTAGTTATAATTATACATATATCCTAGAATGGCACAGTGTTTTTTGCTAACGTAAATGACACTGAGGGGTCCCCAGGACCCCAGATTTTTATTCTCAGATTTTTTTATAATTTTTTGGTCATAAAAATTGTATTCATGTTCTTTTTACTTCTAAAGAGACTAAGGAAAAAGAATAAACTAAAGAAATGAACATAAAAAATTAGAATTTCACTTTATTAACCAAATCACATTATTTTTGGTAACGTCGATTAATTAACAAAAAGGCCCATTTCTGTGACGAATAAAACAAAATCAGAGTAAATGACTACGTTCTGTGACTATTACCGTAAACTAGAACATGTAAGCTTCATTATAAAAAAATTAGTTTGTAGAAACATCAAAAGTTGTCCATATGCCAGTCTCTAACACTCGAAGCACTTGTAAGACCTGTGCTCGTTGCACATCGCTTTGCGGCAGGTAACACAGATGAGTTTTGTCTTCCTATCCGTTGATCTAACACAAAAAGAGCATCTGACTTTTTTGTCAAGAGTATTGGGAGCTCCAGGATCTTCAGTAGACTGGGTTTCGGATGTATCCTTCCCCAAAACATTCTGAATAAGAGCCTTGATAGGTCTTTGTACTACAGCTTTCGTTAGTCTAATTTCCAAAAGAGGCTTGGCTAAAGCAAACCCCAAATCATATAAAAAATCTTTACGATTTGTCTTCTGTGACCATAGTACCATGCCATGAAGTATAGCAGCATTAACCCCGGCTTGATCAAGCATCCCGAAGAAAAAACGCTGGGGCCACCTCCGAGTCTTCCTTGCTGTTGTGTAGGTGTGACAAAGCTGATCGAAGGAATCGGTTCCTCCTTTCGTTTCATTATAAGTCATTATGACTTCAGGCTTTCCTGTGTCTTGATTGATAGCATTGTCGTGGTGTAAAGTTGAAAGCAGCAAGACTACTTTATTCTTCTTTGGGGTGTACGATACCAAAGTCTTTGTTTTGTCAAATCCAAATCTTGAAGAACCTTCTTCGTTCTGTTTAGCTATGAATGAGGGCGGAACTTCAGCTTTATTTTTACGCAACGTTCCTACCATTGTCAATCCCAGTGTCCACATTTTATCAAATAAGGGCACTGAGGAAAACCAATTATCAACAGTAACATTGCGATTGGTACCGTGGATGGATTCTGTGAGTTGTATAACGTAATGTGATGGCACAGATTCACCAGGAGGCACTGTAACTTTTCCAATGTATGGATTGGCATTGAGCATGTAGTATGTGCGAGCATCATTCAACATGACTATTTTCATGCCATATTTGTCCGGTTTCGATGCTAGGTAAATTCTAAAAGGACATTTGCCACGAAACCCAAGCAGCTGTTCATCAACAGTAACATATTCAAATGGCGTGTAGTAACGTTGACAGTTTTTAATCAAACGGTCCCATATCTCTCTGCATGGGGCTAGTTTGTCATCTACCATACGAGCAGCCCTTGTTTTTTTATCGTCAAAACGAATTGTATAAGATAGAAATTGAAAACGCTGTAGGGAGAAAGTGGCTCTGAATATAGCCAAGCCCTTTACAGGAGACCACAAATCTTCAAGATTCAAATGAGCTGATTTCCCAACCCCTGCGATGTATAAGAGACCAATGAAAGCCCTTATTTCAATAGAATCGGTGACAGTATGGTATGACTGAAGAACTTTGCAAGCCAATCGCCTAAGTTCAATTTCTTCGTTGGTGTGTTTTACGATTGTGTCTATGAGATCTGCATCAAACAACAAATTCCACGAATCAACAGGTGTTTTTATATGTTTAGCTTCACCTTGTGGACCTGGTCGTCCTGAAACAATGTTTCGTCTCGATAGTCTACCTTTAGAAGAAGGAACTTGTTTTTGCCAGAAGTAACCATTTTTTCCAATGAAACCTTGCACTTTTCTTACCTTATGAGGTGGCTCACTGTTGTCAACGTCCTCTTCTCGGTCTGATTCAATAACTGGATCCACAAAAGGTTCATGAAGATCCAGAGTATTCACATCTTCAGCTTCTTCTTCTGAATCAGTTGGATCCTGCTCTTCCACTTCGTCTTCTGATGAACTTTCATCTCCACCAAAATCATCCATTTCTAGTTGTTCTAAAACAACACGTATTTCTTGTGGGTCCGAATACTTTTTGGCTGAAGCCATATTTCTTCAGAAATTTCACAAAACACGAGTTCAAACAAATCAAAAAAGTGGAAGGAAAAAAAATAAGTTGAGCGTTAACTGCACTGTGGGGTCTGTGGGACCCCAGTCACACTTCTTGACTGCACTATACGACTGCTCGATCATAACTGAGCTTTCTAAGGGCATGAATTGAGAGAGAAGGGGTGTGCAAGTATTTACATGGTAGGTAAACCATTCTGTGATTGGCAGACAAAACGCGCCGGGATGAAACAAGTAGCTTGGGGTCCCATGGACCCCACAGTGGCATTTCAGTGGTTCAATTTGGACTGGTCGCGCGATCGATAATGATGGTCTTAAACCTTCGATTTGTTGAGTCTTTTCTAGGGCTTCTTGAACAGTAACAGGAGGTGACAGTAACAGGGCACGGCTTAAATCACTATCCTTGAGCGCATGAATAAATGCCCTTACTCCAGCCCTGTCTCGATAGGACTTTGTTTCCTCTGGGTAGGCTCCTCTCACCAACCTGTCAATCTCAGTGGCCAATGCTGCTAGTGTTTCATTTTCCCCTTGACGTTTCGACTCTAATTCTATTAGGAAGTGAAATACCTGGTTCCGTTGCCCAAATCGTCCTGAAAGAGCGTTTACCAGCTGTGAGTAGTTGGTTCTCTCTTCTACTGGCAAATCAGTCAGTATAGATAGCGCTGAACCTCTCAAGGCACTTGCCAATTTTTTTCCATTTCGCTCAGTAGTCCACTCATTAGCCTCTGCAGTTACCTCCAAATGAGCGTAAAACTCTTCCCATG
>JAVIWC010000008.1:0-15559 GCA_031894815.1 Creontiades dilutus | reverse complement strand
ACGTACACTCCAAAAGCTTAGTAGAAATTCAAATCATGAACGCAAGCCAATTGAATAATAAACCCCAGTGAAAGAATTTCCAGCGTTTTCTATCATTGGTTTCTTCCATTTCGAACGAAATAAGCAGAAAGTAAGACCATTTCACAATCAAGAAAATATTAAAATAATTTTTGACATCATTCTCCCTCGAAAAGAATTTCAGATTCCATTGAAAATCAATCGCTTCCACTGCAAAACACGTTGAGAATAGAATCTAAGATATCAAAAGGTGATTTGAATGCATGCCTAGCAGATAAAAGTGTAAAAGATGATTCGTGTGTCGACACTTTCCACAATCACGATAAACAAACTGTTATAAAAATCCATCAAACCTCCAACACTATTTCAAATTAAACGTGGTATTGTATTAAGCTCAAACTGAGTTTAGGAAGGTTCTCAGTTTAAAAATATATGAAATTAAATTATGCTCAGCTCTCAGTTTAATAGGGATTAGTTGTTTCGATTTGAGTTTGAAATCAAATGCCAATTTTGTCTCAGTTTAAATGGGATTAGGAGTTTTGAACCGAGTTTAAAATTAAACGTAGTTTCGTTTTCAGTTTAAACTTTTATTGGCAACAAGAAAAATTATACTATGGATGGGAACAAGGCGCTTTTAAGGCGCTCAATACCAAAAACCTCACCATTCCAACACTTATTAACGTTTCGAACCACCATTCGACCAATTACAGTAATGACTCTAAAGGGGTGACAATCTAGAATATTCTTGTCAAACAAATTATATATTTTATCAAATAAAACAGCATTTTTTTTCAAAGTTTGACGCCAGTAAATCACAAAAATATAAGAACTTAATGGTAAAACTAAAGGAGCGAGAAAACTTGAAAAATTATACTATAATCTCAATACCTATTTAGAGGTCGTAATCAAATTAGTCAAGTCTAATCACACACTAACGTTGGCATCACGAAATAGCAGGCATATGAAACCTATCCTTCCTATCACCTAGGTACTTAGTGAACATTTTGCTCGAAAAATTACGTACCTATGCTCAATTATCATGTGGAATAGCTTTTTTTCCAGTTTGGCACGAAGAAATCACAAATATTTGGGACGTTGGTGACTGAGATAACATGAATCATCTCGACTTACTTCTTAATTCGTGTGGAATGGTGGTTGGATTGTTGAATCCTGTTCATTGTGTACCTACCTGACGATAAGGAAAGTGACTGGGAATAGGTAGATTGACAACCGAAACCATGCTGAATGTTGTAAAATTTAAATGGAAAAAACGACCTACTAATTCTATTTACCTAGTAGGAATAATTGTATTTTAATTTACTATTATAATATTGTCATTATTGAATATTTGTTATTATATTGAGGAATGAAAAACGTCTTGGGAGCGTTATTAGAATGATGGACAAAAATACCATGAAAGAGGTAAAAATACGCTCTTGTAAAAAGTAAAAAACTACCCTACGAATGGTAACAATGAGTTCATGGAGCGCAAAAAGTTTACTTGCATCGGTAACAAGGCGCTACTGAGACGTGTAGACATTTTGAAAAAATAATAGCAATTACTAGATTTGAATGGCAGGAGCTCGAGCAGGATACTGAAGGGTAGAGCAGGTGTTGTGGAAGGAATACCATGGCAGGCAAATACTAGGGCAAAGTCGAGTGAACTTACAGTGAACTAAAAACAGCTGTAGAAGCGCCTTGTTACCAATTAAAGGTTAAACTCACCTGAGGGGTCGAATAGAGAACGCGGGCGAGGGTGAGGTCGGAATGGAGGCCGCAGAGGTAACAGTAGATGGAGGAGCCCTGGGGTTGCGGCGGGGTCGCCATGATGGTCCCGTTGGCGCAGGCTTGAGGTAGTTCGTACCTGTCGGAAACAAACAATATCAACTCTTTCAGGTAATTCATAGAAAACTTAAAACACACTGACTTAATGTACTGAAAATGGAGTAAAACAACACTGATGGGGGATAAGGTGGTGTGTTCCTGGCAGGGTACGCGGATGATGTGATAGTGTTGCGGCTTGTACGTTGGAGTTTGTTCAGTATAAGGTAAACCAGGCGATGAGGAGAATTACGAAGTGGATGGAATTGAGATCCCTCTCCCTGGCCATCAAAAAGACGGAATTGAGATGACGGTGGGGAACTAATGCATGGAGATGTCAGCGGCAGTGCGGTAGTTAAGAGTAGAGATGGGCGATCCGCTCATGAGTTAGTAAAAAGAACTAGATCTTGAAAGTGAGTGGAAAACGCTGCAAATTCTTTCACTGGGGTTCATTATTCAATGATTCATGATTTGAATTTCTACTAAGATTTGGAGTGTGCGTGTTTCACACGTGATAGAGCGATTATTGAATTCCAGGAGGCACACAAATATGATCAACTGATCAATCCAAATAGGTATCTTGGTTGAGAACAGATTTAAGTGCTCTATGCATATCTCCTGAAATTCGATAATCCCTCTATCATCTGTGAAACACGCACACTCCAAAGCTTAGTAGAAATTCAAATCATGAATGCAAGCCAAATGACTAAAATTGAATAATTAACCCCAGTGAAAGAATTTTGCAGCGTTTCATGCATATCGCATATCGCATAACCCGTGTATTGGCTACAAAGCCTTTTAGGAGTTCACTCCAGTATCCACATTACTACATCACTGGTTACTGCGATCAAAACAAAAACAGTAATAAACCGAAAAAACGCAAATGTTGGCAGCATAAATCGGGCCATACATCGGGAATGGTTTGAGCTACAGACCTGGGAAGGGGTTCTTCTGATTCCTCATGGAAAGTTCTTAAAATAAAAGTCCGAATTTAGGCCGCCTTTTTTTTTTTTGAGGTTTTTAGAGATTTTACAAAACTTTGACAGCCCTTAAAGGGCACTTTAAATTAAGTGAGAGAGCTGGCTCAAGAATTGGGGCCTCGTCGGACGAAAAGCTGTTTCAATTAAGTCTTCCTGAAATTTGACAGCATCTAACACGATTTTTGGAAAAAGTTGCAGAAATGGGATCTTCAATGTCACAACTGTTGTCTCTCCTGAATGGATAACAGTAGTGTTACCTTCTGGAGTCTGAAGGAACATGATCTGTCTTGTTTGTGAGACTACTTTGGAGTAAGGGAACTTTACAGGGGTTCTGAACCGGCTACTTCCAGGTCACTGTGACTATTCGAGTCGTTCACGAGAACTACCAGGACTGTCACATCTGTTCCCAACGGATAACAGTGGCGTTACCTTCTAGGGCCTCAAGCAGGGATCGTCAGTAGAATGGTAAAACCAAGTATTGTATGGTGTAGTGGTCGGGGTTGATGAATGACCATCGCCAGGTGAACACCAGAATTCCAGCATAGTGACAGATTGCTAGCAAAACCTGGAGGGGTATCCTAACAACAGCAGAAGCCTAATGTCTGTTGGGCCGGCATTCACAACTCAAGTTTGCACGATAAATTGCTGTTATACAAAACAGTACTTATGCCTATCTGTACCAACGGTATTCAGCTATGGTGACGCACAGCTAAAAGTAACTTGAAAATGGTTCAACATTCCAAAATATACGTACTACAGGAGTATTGTGAATGCTCCATGGTACATTCGTAATGATGACCTCCACAAGGACCTCAAAATCGAAAGAGTCACCGATGTCATTAAAAGATACGCAAGGAACTACGAAAAGAGGCTTCTTGCTCGTACCAACCCAGAAGCCGTTAGGCTTCTTGACAACTCCCTAGTAAACTGACGCCTGAAAAGGACCAAGCCATTGGATCTTGGATGCTGTTGTGAAGCTGAAATGCGGTGTCAATGGACTACAAATATTGCGGAATTCTTGAGAAGTAAATATGTAGATAGCTGCCTGTATATTACCTCAGTTGTAACTAGTTGATATATTAACAAATAAACGCTCTATACAAAAACAACTTTGCGGGGCTTAGATCCAGGGTTTGACTGCTAAGGGTTAAGAGATTAATAAATTGTTGCTCTTTGGACACAACTCCCATCTCTTGTCAATGTATAACAGTGGCGTTACCTTCTGGAATCTAGAGAAACTCGATCTGCTGTGTATGTATGTGACTACTATACAGAAATGGAACTTTACAGACTGTTTGGAACTTCTGAGTTCAAGAAAATGGCCGCCACCAGTTCTGAACCATGTTTGGGAATCCCCATCACTGCGAACGCTTCGGTTCTTGAACTTCCTTCGTGTCTCCACAATGAATGAAGGTGTTGTTAAACATTTCGGTCGAATCTACGCCATGGAGGGCTGGAAGTTTCGTTCTGACGTGAAGCGTAACACGTTAATCCACCATAGCTTCCACCATCTCTCACCAGAGCGCTCTTCAGTAGCTGCCGCGAGTTCGAGAAAAAATCCCAAACTCGAAAAGGGTGTTCCGAACTATTCTGGAACTACTCCAAAAAGCGACTGCAAACAGCGAACCTGGAGTCAGAACTTGGAACACCTACACTGCGAACGCTTAAAGCTCAAGGGCGCATGCCTGGACAGTTCTGGAACTGTCCGGAACTGTACTACAAACGAAGCTAAGGATTCTGAACCAGCTACTTCCAAGTCACTGTGACAATTGGAGTCGTCCCGAGAACTACCAGGACTGCCACATCCCGAAGTTATACACCGTGGGGCATATCACAACTATCATCCCTCCTCAACGGATAACAGTGGCGTTACCTTCTGGAATCTAAAGGAACTCGGCTATGTGTGTGTGACTACAACAAAAATCGAACTTTAAGGATTTTGGAATTGGGTTCTGGGTTCTATTTCCTGGGAACTGAAACTATGGACTAAGAAATCAATAAATCGCCACATCGCCCTACCTTGGGGCACACAGCTCTCATCTCTTCTCAATGGATAACAGTGGCGTTACCTTCTGGAATCTAAAGGAACTCGCTCGGCTATGTATGTGTGTGACTACTGTACAAAAATCGAACTTTACAGTCCTTTTGGAATTGGGTTCTGGGTTCTATTTCCTGGGAACTGAAACTATGGACTAAGGAATCATTAAAATTGTCGCCCTACTGACACAACTCTCATCTCTTGTCAATGGATAACAGTGACGTTACCTTCTGGACTCTAAAGGAACTCGATCTGCTGTGTTTGTGAATGACTACTGTACAAAAATCGAACTTTACAGCCCTTTTAGAATTGGGTTCTGGGTTCTATTTCCTGGGAACTGAAACTATAGACTAAGAAATCATTAAAATTGTCGCCCTACCGACACAACTCTCATCTCTCCTCAATAGATAACAGTGACGTTACCTTCTGGACTCTAAAGGAACTCGATCTGCTGTGTTTGTGAATGACTACTGTACAAAAATCGAACTTTACATGCCTTTTGGAATTGGGTTCTGGGTTCTACTTCCTGGGAACTGAAACTATAGACTTACAAATCAATAAAATTGTCGCCCTACCGACACAACTCTCATCTCTTGTCAATGTATAACAGTTCTGTTACCTTCTGGACTCTAAAGGAACTCGATCCGCCTCCATCAGGTCCCACTGTGACGCCAATTTTCCCAAACACTTGGAGCAAATGAGGAGGCGTCCTGTAGAATCCACAGCTTCCGCTGTCGACAGAAGCGGTCTCAGACAGGGGAAATGCATCGCGTGGGAATTGATACCTGGGAACATGAAACAAAATTATAATTCTATTCAAAATTCACAAATAAATTTAATAATAGGTCAGGCACACGACTGAAAAACCTAAATCACTGTGTGACCAGAGAAAGAAGGGTGAAAATCCACTTTTTAGCTAATTTTGCTCCTTGCAAATTTAAGCGAAACTTGGTCATTTAAGAAACTGCGTATTCACAGCCCAATTTACCGTAGTAAATTAATGACAGAAGTCAGGAGAATGCCGAGTTAAGAGACGCAAAAATATTCAAAAACTCACCTTCAGGGGCAGTGGGGACCCATTCGGTCTCGGACCGTGACGTCATTTGACAGCAGGACGGGCAAACGTAGGTGGGATGGGCTGACGACAACGTCCCGGGGTTGGGAGGCTGCGAGACGACGGAACCGTCGTCTTTGCTCGTCGGCGTCGCGGGGGGAGTCTGAAAAAGAAAAAAAAATGTCATTATAATTAATGAAATAATGATATTCGTAAATAAAACGATGAGATCTAAAGAAAACTTATATCGGAGAAGATAGTTCAAAACACCGAATACTTTTGGTTTATTATTAAATAATAAACCATTGTAAATTTCATGGTTTACGTTTCAAAGGGTGTAGAATCCGAATCTATGATACAATACAAATTTTTCCTTCCGTCCGACGTACGCACGATTTCTCCCAAACGGCTGGAGTAAAAAATCTGAAATTTTCAGGAAAAATCCATCTTGGTCCGACGACGCCCCAATTCTTGAGCCAGCTCTCTCACCCAATTTAAAGTGCCCTTTAATGGCTGTCAAAGTTTTGTAAAATCCCTAATAACCTCAAAACAAGTCGAATCAGCCTAAATATTTACCTATTTGAAGAACATACCATGAGGAATCGAATGAGACCCTCCCCACGTCCGTAGGTCAAACCATTCCCGATGTATGGCCCGATTTATGGTGCCAACATTTGCGTTTTTTGGGTTATTATTGTTTGTTTGTAACCTAGTGATGCCGATAGCGTCGAGTTGTAGTGAATGTGGATACTGGAGTGATAGCCGATGTGGATACTTGTAGTTTATAGCCGGTACACAGGTTGAAGCATTCTGATATGCATGAAACGCTGATAATATATAGGTAAATATTAGTCAATATTATTACTGGGGTTTATTATTCAATATTATTACTGGGGTAAATAAGTATTCTTTCACCTGTGAAACACGCACACTCCAAAGCTTAGTAGAAATTCAAATCATGAACGCAAGCCAATTGAATAATAAACCCCAGTGAAAGAATTTGCAGCGTTTTTTCGTTTATTATTGTTTGTTTGTAACATAGTGATGCCGATAGCGTCGAGTTGTAGTGCATGTGGATACTGGAGTGATAGCCGGTGTGGATACTTGTAGTTTATAGCCGGTACATGGGTTGAAGCATTCTGATATGCACGAAACGCTGATAATATATAGGTAAATATTATTCAATATTATTACTGGGGTGAATAAGTATTCTTTCACCTGTGAAACACGCACACTCCAAAGCTCAGTAGAAATTCAAATCATGAACGCAAGCCAATTGAATAATAAACCCCAGTGAAAGAATTTACAGCGTTTTTGATACGGTTTTTACGGAAAAAGCTGTTTCAGAATGTATGAAACGCTGATAATATATAGGTAAATATTATTACTGGGGATTATTATTCAATGTTATTACTAGGGTAAATAAGTATTCTTTCACTGGGATTTATTATTCAATTGGCTTGCGTTTATGATTTGAATTTGTGCTAAGCTTTTAGGAGTGTTCGTGTTTCACAGGTGATAGAGCGATTATTGAATTTCAGGAGATATGCATAGAGCACGTAAATCTGTTCTCAACCAAAATACCTATGCGGATTGATCAGTTGATCATTTTTGTGTGCCTCCCGAAATTCAATAATAGCTCTATCACCTGTGAAACACGCACACTCCAAAGCTTAGTAGAAATTCAAATCATGAACGCAAGCCAATTGAATAATAAACCCCAGTGAATGAATTTGCAGCGTTTTTTCTGTCAATAAATTAATATTCTATTCTATTCTTATTTCGATGGCGCATCTCCGGCAGACGGTTTGGATACCATGGCGTACGTGCATTTTGTCATGCTCATTGTAAATTATCGGTATTAATAAACGCATTTTGAATCTATCTAAGTTAGTTACCTGTTTGGGGGTGGAAGGCTTCGACATTTCGTACGGCCGAAACCGAATGTCAGGCGACTTGTTGTTGGGTTGCGACAGCTGTTGAGGCGGGTGCGAAGGCGGCGTCGACACGGGCGGAGCGGAGGTTGGCAGCCCCGTATAACCCTGGTGCTTCTGCGGTATCGACTTGAAGCATATCGAGCACACCTGCGGAATAAACAAAACCAGTAGAAATAGACGTAGAAGAAATACGTAGAAATCAACACATCACGTACTATACAATCCAGCAAACCAGAGTTGTTAGGAAAGTAATTCAATTATCCATTACAAATGCCTAATTACTTTTGAAGACAGGTAATTGCGATTACAATTCCAATTACTGTTAATGGTAATAAAAAAACCGATTCGATTTTCCAATTACAAGTAACGGCAATAGAAAAACGCTGCAAATTCTTTCATTGGGGTTTATTATTCAATTGGCTTGTGTTCATGATTTGAATTTCCACTAAGCTTTGGAGTGTGCATGTTTCACAGGTGATAGAGCAATTATTGAATTTCAGGAGGCACACAAGTAAGTATGATCAACTGATCAATCCAAATAGGTATTTTGGTCGAAAACAGATTTACGTGCTCGATGCATATCTCCTGAAATTCAATAATCGCTCTATCACCTGTGGAACACGCACACTCCAAAGCTTAGTAGAAATTCAAATCATGAATCATTCAATAACAAACGCCAGTGAAAGAATTTGCAGCGTTTTTTTTTTTTTAATACAATTTTTGCAAAGTCTGGAAAAATTGAGTACTCTTACTTTCCGAACAACCCTCATAGTATAATCAATCTTAATATGCGGTTAACAAACAAACTGCATAAATCTACAATTAATAACACAGTCCAGCGACATAGAAATTGTTTTAAATGTATCAAGTGATTTTTATAGTATTTTCAAAGCTGATTTCTGGAAAAAATATAGAAATAATTCCATCACGTACAGTTATTTCACGAAGTGCTCGTCTAGTTTTAACAATTTTCGATATTTCAGCACTCTTGTGGGTATGAATTTTGGTTTTTAGGATCTCCATAAACTGTTAATTAGCCGTTTTTACTAGGTATACGTCAAATAAAGAGTAGTTATGAGAAACCGGCAGTATTGCATTGCATTCTGAGCGTGACTCGACACTTAGGTCAATCAGGTCACGATTAACAAGGTAATATGAACGAGAAAGTACGAACGGAAACGCGGAAAACAGCTGGTAACAGTTGACAACCATCAGATGCGTCAATATGTTACTGTTGAGCCATCAACAGGCGTTTTTGAAAGCCTAGGGTACCTACCCACAGACTTGTGGCATATTACCCGTATGTGGCACATTCCCCCAACCTACTCTATTTGTACAGTTCACTTCATTTATTCAAAGTGGCTATCATTGAAAATCATTGAAACTACTGATTTGTGTTAATAGTGGGTGTGGGTAGTGGAGTGACCACATTCATTCCGAATCTCTCAATTTGGAGCGCTACATCTGTTTTATTCTTGTCAGAAACGTTTCGTCCCGCAGCGGGGACTTCCTCAGTCTAACTATGTCATAACTACTGGCATACTTTAGGCTTTAGGCATTGACATGGTGGTGCCACCACACATTGTTGTTGTTTTGCCACTAGTTGACAAACTGTTCACTCCTCCCTGTCCATGTACTCAAGTTGGTCATATTCTCTATTGCTTAGTTGTTTGATCTCAACTGCGTTAATTCGTTAAACAATTTTGTTTTGTTAGAGAGGAACTGCAGCATAAATTAAAATTATTGAATGAGTGTCTAATTTGATATCCATAAAGACAAACAAGAGATGTGTGGTGGCACCACCATGTCAATACCTAAAATATGCTAGTAGTTATACGTCTTATCTGAGTATATCGACGTTTCAGGGGGTGGTAACGCTGGGCGGGTGGAATTCTCGCCCCCGTCTCCCCAGGGCAACCGACCTGCTCCCCCTCCCCCGACCCCGCCAGTGAAGGAAGGAGGGCCCCAGCGGGGGGAAGCGTCTCCCAGGGCAAGCGACGTGGTCCTCTCCTCGGGGATTTAGGATATACGATTTTTTGTCTTTTAATATTGTTATTATCCTACCTCATTGTGTTGTTCAGTACTCTACCTCCTGTACACACGGGACTTACCCCAACAAGAAGGCACAACTGTTGCCACCTTTGCAGATGATACGGCTATCCTCTCTGTTGGAGATGATATAGAAGCTGCAACACGCAAACTACAGACGTCTACTACTGAGGTTTGTAAATGGACCAAGATGTGGAGAATGAAGCTGAACGAATCAAAATCAGCCCACATCAACTTCACTAACCGAAAAGTCCCAATCTTGGATGTTGAGATCAATTCGAATAAAATACCGCATACTGAAGTAGTTAAGTACTTGGGTTTGACACTTGACTCCAAATTAAACTGGAATAAACACATAGAAGAGAAGAAAGAAGAACTTAAAATCAAGTACAGAAGGAGCCAGTATTGGCTAATGGGAAGGAATTCCCATCTCTCTCCCCACAACAAACTGCTTATATATAAGCAGATCCTTCGCCCTATTTGGACCTATGGGATACAGATCCTGGGGCTGTGCCAAGAAATCAAATATTAAGAAAATCCAAACCTTTCAGAATAAAAATACTGAGAAGTATAGTTGGAGCCCCTTGGTACATGCGAAACGATGATATTCATCGAGATTTGAGGATGGAGACAGTCTATGAAATTATTGCAAAATACGCAAGGAAGCATGAACATCGCCTCCACAAACACGTGAACCCGGAGATGCTCTACGTTTCGGACAACGAAGGTGAAATCCGACGTCTCAAGCGAAACAAACCACTGGATTTAGTTGTGCTGCGTGAAAAGAAGTGCAATCGAACTCAGTGCTAATTAATTGAGCTATATAATAAAGGGCTAGATTTTGCTGTAAACCTACCCTCTTGGAGTGTACCTTTATTGATATGTAAAATTGCTAGATGAAATGTATTTGATTTTTCAGTCGCAATTAATAAATCACGAAAAAAAAATTGTGTTATTCACCTATTTCTTTTAACCTGCGTAGCAGGGCCCTTAAACTAGTGTATAATATACATTGTATATCTACATTGCAGTTGCTTGAACCCCCCCCCCCATGCTCATACAACCAAAACTCCATATGCATACAACCAGAACCCCATACTCATACAATCGAAATCAGTTACCTCGACTTGATTCGTAGGAGAAATTGGTTTGGAGCGAGGTGGTTTTTCTAGACGAGCGATGAACGGGTAGTAAGTGGCGCCTTCCGGGTTCGGACCTGAACAGACCAGTGACAAATACAAAATACAAAAAAAACTAATACAAATACCAAATACAAAAAACGCCTGCCAAGTGGGTGTGGCACATAGCTTCCTCGTATCCATAACATGACTGTATAGATAACTTGAGAAAATAAAGGTAGGCATCTTCAACTATTGAACAAACTATAAAATATACCTAATAATAAAAATTGACATTGACGCTGAATGGATAGATGACTGAAGTGATAAATTATTATTATGATATTTCAAAAATAAAATATAAGCATCGTTCAATGACGGATCAAATAATGTTGGGTTGACTGCAGCGTCGTTGCAAAGTACCCAACTGCCGTCGTCCCTCCGCACAGTGGCTGTATATATCTTGCGCATGCGCAGAGGCTACTATTGTTCCGGGGGTCATGAAACTCATAGGGGACCATCTACACATCAAACTGAACAATCCTTGAAAATTTCATCCAAATTGGTCAAGAACTCCCGGAGTTATGCGCGTAACAAGGATTTCCTTTGCGCATGCCCAGAGGCTACTATTGATCCGGGGGTCATGAAACCTATAGGGGACCATCTACACCCCAACCCGCACAATCCCTGAAAATGTCATCAAAATCGGACTATAACTTCGTGTAGTTTTGCCCGTAACAAGGATTTGCTGACAGACACACAGACAGACACGGAACCAAAATAGTTCAGAAAGGTCTAAAACGCAAAATGCGAGTGGAATTTTTGATCTTGGAGACAACAAAATTTTCACATTCCGAAAGTGAAAACAATGCTTCCGCTACCTTGGTAGACTCGGAAGCAAAAAAAAAAGTGTCCAACATTTTTACTCCTTGAATCTGTGGGGCTCCTTGTAAGCTATTTTACATCGAGCCCGAACTTTTTCCGTCTTCAATCTGGGATTTCTCCAAGAAATTGTAACGTCGAGTTGCTTACACCGTTGAAAAGGTGTTTAAATTTGCAGGTATTCCTGAAATTCGACTGCTACCAGGACATTTTTTCGAAAAACGAGTTAAAATTCGAGTATTTTAACTGAATTACTCGATAATTCACACGATCCCGAAATTAAAATGTCGGTACAGACTAAGTCATTCGCAACGAAGTTGTGGAAACCCATTTCAATAAAAACGGAGTAAGATAGAACTTTGTCTATATTTCCACGAAATTGAAGAGTTACGCAGTTAAATCGATTTTGTTTCGTCATCATCAGTAACAAACATAACTGAAAGTACCTCCCAGATAGCACATCGTACTGGGTGGCCAAAATTTAATGGACCAGGCATTTATCTCCATAATTTCGGAGCCTAAAAAGAAATTTCAAATGATAAATTCACTAATTTTTAACAAGGAATTCAAATATCACAATTTTGCGAGGTTGCGCATGAGCGCGCATGCTCGCTGAACTGGTTACGCGCAGTAAAAAATTGGTTGAGAGGTCAAATTTTCATGAAATTTTGGGTAGAATCCAAATTTGCAATAAATAATGCGGGTTGCCATTCGAAATAACAAAGTTGATGCAGAAATTGCGAATTTACGCTCGTGTGCAATGCGCAAAATTGTGATATTTGAATTCCTCGTTAAAAATTAGTGAATTTATCATTTGAAATTTCTTTTCAGGCTCGGAAATTACGGAGATAAATGCCTGGTCCAATAAATTTTGGCTATCCTGTATAGACCCTGGTGATAGGAGATCGTATCCTATTGGCTCAGGGAAGTGAAAGGGAGGGGGAGGACCAACCAATGCCACTTTGGAAGGGCGGCAAGAAGAAGCGATGACCTCCACATCAGGGCTGGGCTTCGCCCAGGTGAATTGTCACTGAAGCGGCTTCTGCCAAGCTCTGTGAGATTTTTGCCAGAAAGAAGCTCGATGTAGCCTTGATTCAAGAACCCTGGCCAGGCAAGGGTAAGATGAAAGGAATCCCCTCGAGCACAGAGAAGTTGACCGACTTTTCTAATGAAGAACGCTGCCGAGCGGCGATACTTATCAATAAAAATGTATCATTTATGCCAATGCCAGATTTCATTTCCAGAGATTTAGTAGCAGTGACTTTAGAGGAGAATACTCCTCAGGGAAGAAGGCACATTATGGTGCCTGTAATGAAGCACCTCCACCAGAAGTCAAACGTCTGGTAGAACACTGCAAGGAGAGGAATCTGCTCTACCTTTTTTTCTGTGATGCAAACGCTCTCCATCACAAACACAAATCATAGAGGTGAGTGTGTATTAGACTTCTTTACAGCACGCAAGGTGATAGTTTTAAATAAGGGGGTAGAACTTTCGTCACTAGAACTAGGAAAGAAGTCATTGACGTCACTCTGTCTAGCTAGTTTGTCGCCGATCGTACCACACACTGGCGCGTATCAAATGAGATCTCCTTATCTGATCGCAGGTATATCATGTTCAACCTGCATTTCACCATGAATTTCACCAGCAAATCATGGAAACATACTGACACAATACACTAAGACTTCATGTCTAGCTACACCTACCTACTACTGGAACAACAACTACAGTTGCCAACCACTTGTGTTTATTCTAGAAAACACAAATTATTCATTCTTGTGAATCGAACTCCGGAGCTATTAATATATCCGTTCTTCAAGTTCTTGCAATGTTATTTATCATTTAATACGTATCTTAAATTGTAAGACATACCGTAACCCAAAAAACACTGACTGGGAACTATTTCGAGAGATCCTCAGACATAAACTGTAAGGACTCAATTTACAAATAAGCACGCCCGAGGAACTTGATATCCTAGCAAGGCAGATGCGAGCGGCAATTATGAAAGAATATGAGGAATGTTGCCAGCTTAAAACCAAGAGAAGCAATCGAGAATCTCGATTCAAGATATAAATAATTGTTCTGTACGCTTATTATTCTTTTTGCAAATGCCTAATGTAATCGGGGAGGTTTTTTTTTCGCCAAACCTTGAAGTAGCTACCATTTTAACATTTTTTTGAAATATATCAAATGAAGTTCTTTACCGGCGTAGGTAACTCTAGCGGAAGATGGAGGATACTCCAAGGAACAGGTGTAGCAAACGAACGAGTCCGTCGCGGGGGAAACGAAGTTTCCTCAGCGTGTAGGTTGCGCTCGGTGTGGCCGATGCCTTGAGATTGGTAAACCTGCAAAAAAATAACGCAACTTCTGATTAATCAAAAATGGTGAAAACTTATTTTATAATATTGGGACAAAATATAGTTCGTAGAGTCGATAAGATATCAGTCAACCATGAGCTACAGAACTGCACCTGCACTAACTAAAAAGAAATAGGTGAATAGCATTTTTTTTTCGTGATTTATTAATTGCGACTGAAAATCAAATACATTTCATCTAGCAATTTAACATATCAATAAAGATACACTCCAAGAGGGTAGGTTTACAGCAAAATCTAGCCCTTTATTATATAGCTCAATTAATTAGCACTGAGTTCGATTGCACTTCTTTTCACGCAGCACAACTAAATCCAGTGGTTTGTTTCGCTTGAGACGTCGGACTTCACCTTCGTTGTCCAAAACGTAGAGCATCTCCGGGTTCACGTGTTTGTGGAGGCGATGTTCATGCTTCCTTGCGTATTTTGCAATAATTTCATAGACTGTCTCCATCCTCAAATCTCGATGAATATCATCGTTTTGCATATACCAAGGGGCTCCAACTATACTTCTCAGTATTTTATTCTGAAAGGTTTGGATTTTCTTAATAATTGATTTCTTGGCACAGCCCCAGATCTGTATCCCATAGGTCCAAATAGGGCGAAGGATCTGCTTATATATAAGCAGTTTGTTGTGAAGAGAGAGATGGGAATTCCTTCCTATTAGCCAATACATCCTTCTGTACTTGATTTTAAGTTCTTCTTTCTTCTTTTCTATGTGTTTATTCCAGTTTAATTTGGAGTCAAGTGTCAAACCCAAGTATTTAACTGCTTCAGTATGCGGTATTTTATTCGAATTGATCTCAACATCAAGATTGGGACTTTTCGGTTAGTGAAGTTGATGTGGGCTGATTTTGATTCGTTCAGCTTCATTCTCCACATCTTGGTCCATTTACAAACCTCAGTAGTAGACGTCTGTAGTTTGCGTGTTGCAGCTTCTATATCATCTCCAACAGAGAGGATAGCCGTATCATCTGCAAAGGTGGCAACAGTTGTGCCTTCTTGTTGGGGTAAGTCCCGTGTGTACAGGAGGTAGAGTACTAAACAACACAATGAGGGAGTATAATAACAATATTAAAAGTCAAAAAATCGTATATCCCAAATCCCCGAGGAGAGGACCACGACGCTTGCCCTGGGAGACGCTTCCCCCCGCTGGGGCCCTCCTTCCTTCACTGGCGGGGTCGGGGGGAGGGGGAGCAGGTCGGTTGCCCTGGGAGACGGGGGCGAGAATTCCCCCACCCAAAAGTTACCACCCCCTGAAACGTCGATATACTCAGATAAGCTGGTTTTTATA
>JAVIWC010000007.1:0-16011 GCA_031894815.1 Creontiades dilutus | reverse complement strand
GGAAGTAGACGCTCTTTGTTCATCTTTCTCCTAATGAAAAAGTTTACTCGCATTTAAATGTTAGAACTTATCTATTGATTCTTGAGTTTGTTTGTCTACTTGTGTCCGCTTTTTTTGTATAGTAAATGTTTTGGTTTAGGACATTCTTCAAAAAGAAAATCATCGTTGCCATCAGGATCATCATCTGCTGACCGATTTGCGAGTCCAGCGTAAAATGCAGCATACTTATCTAGAATATTCATCATGATTTTCTGAATATCAGCAATTGTATTAGTATTGATCGGTACATTGCATCTCGTGTACGCTGGGTACTCGCACTCTACCAGAGATCGTTATCTTCAAAGACGAGTGTTTGGTTAGTCCTCCAAGAAAGTTGAATGCCACAACCATTCAAGAATGATTACCCAAGACTCAAACTGGGAGAAATTTCACACGGAAAACATCATTCGATCTTTCCTTGGTTTCCCCGCTGATTCAAACGAGGCTACGGCTTTTTTGTAGTACTGGGTCCGGACTTGGGCCCTTTTAATTCCAACATTCAGCATGTGTGCTGTTATGTTTCAGTAAGCTGAGTACAAATTGTCGGTTTTTTTTGTTGGGATGATTGCATTATTGAAATAAGAAGTCGGGGAGTGTTTAGAGTTCGGAAACCTCAAGCAACAGTTGGTGAATCCTATGATCTTTTATTGTTCCAAGAGAACTGCTCTTTGAACTGCTCCTAGTGTACCAAGTAGCTGTTACATTGGCACCCTCACGAACGGCGCAGGACTGTTCCCTAGGCAGAGCTCAGCTCGAGTCTCCCTCCATCCCCCTAATCAATGGGAAATGTTGTGATTTCCCTGCTTACCTTTTTCGTTCATACCTCGCTGTCTCCTGGACCAGACAACACCCCAGGTAACGTGATTTTAATTCCAATTCTTTGATTTATTGAATATTGATGCCGTAATTGCAAAATCTGTATTATTCATATTATAGTTGTGTTGTAACGCGTACCGGCCTTGTAATTCACATATTCCGTACCAGACTCCGGACCATCTTGATCTCGCATATCAACAACTACTTTCGGGTGTATTTATGATTTTGATGTTTGTGGTAGGGTACCTAACTCTTCAAAGTAACTACTTGTATTTTACTCTTGGAAAATCAGTCCATCTATTCATGAATGAACTCTACTTCAACAATGGTAATCTGCTACTATTTTCCAACTCTTGGATTGTTTATACTTCTACATTGTTAATAAGTATCTTTATCAATTATCTAGATAGCGGTTTTAGCTTAAGCATCTTTGTTGGCGTGAAAAATAATATCTTAACATTTGGAGACCATTGTTGCTAGTTCAGTCTGAACCGTTTGTGTAGTAAGTTTATATGATTTTACTGCCTGAATCACAATCGATTACGACTAGGTAGCTACTAAAAATTTAGTAAAAATGAAACTAATTAAGAAGTATTTATGTTAAGGCATATTGTTGTACGCTGCGCTAATCATCCTTATTTGTATAAAATATTTACAAAACAAAATAAATTAACATTTTCTCGTTCAACTAAATGAATTTCAGACGAAGTTGCGTTCGCTAACACTGTCAAATTCGGCGTCAATAACAGTAGAGGAGTGCGCTACCTTCCTCGGGAGGAGCGCCTAGGCAGATCATGTTTTTTCAATCCGAAGCTGCAGTACACTGCATGCCCTCATCTTTTGGGTCGTATTTTGGATGTTTAGCCATTGGGGAAATTACATTAGGCACTTATACAAATGGTTAGGCCCAACCATCACCAAACGTCTCTAATCGTAGTATATACAGGGTGTCTTTATATTATATAGTCGAGCTTCACCCACGTGAACTATAACTATATCTATAACTAATATAGGACAAAAAGTGAGTTTTTTTAATCAACTGGAAAACCCAACTTTTCCCACCTTTAAAATTTCGTTTGTACTTTCGATCTTTACTCAATAAAAAGGTCTCGATTCACTCAGGTCATGAAATATCAAAAATAGAATCAAATCTGAGTGCACCATTGGATAGAGCTTCGAATTTCCGCTGTTTTTCGTCTTTAACAAAAAATTTGCAGAAGGAACTTAGTGGTAATACAAAAAGTTGATTTGTTCGTATCTGGAAAATTAACTTTTTTCATGAGCTCATTAGTCGTACTAATTGCTTCCGAGTCTACTAAAGTAGCGGAAGCATTGTTTTCACTTTCGGAATGTGAAAATTTTTTTGTCTCCAAAATCAAAAATTCCACTCGCATTTTGCGTTTTAGACCTTTCTGAACAATTTTGGTTCCGTGTCTGACTGTGTGTCTGTGTGTCTGTCTGTCTGTCAGCAAATCCTTGTTACGGGCAAAACTACACGAAGTTATTGTCCGATTTTGATGAAATTTTCAGGGATTGTGCGGGTTGGGGTGTAGATGGTCCCCTATAGGTTTCATGACCCCCGGATCAATAGTAGCCTCTGCGCATGCGCAAACGTGAAATCCTTGTTACGCGCATAACTCCGGGAGTTCTTGACCAATTTCGATGAAATTTTCAGGGATTGTTTGGTTTGATGTGTAGATGGTCCCCTATGAGTTTCATGATCTCCGGATTAATAGTAGCCTCTGCGCATGCGCAAACGTGAAATCCTTGTTACGCGCATAACTCCGGGAGTTCCTGACCAATTTCGATGAAATTTTCAGGGATTGTGCGGGTTAGGGGTCCCCTATAGGTTTCATGACCCCCGGATCAATGGTAGCCTCTGCGCATGCGCAAACGTGAAATCTTTGTTACGCGCATAACTCCGGGAGTTCTTGCCGATTTCAATGACATTTTCAGGGATTGTGCGGGTTAGGGGTCCCCTTATAGGTTTCATGACCCCGGATCAATAGTAGCCTCTGCGCATGCGCAAACGTGAAATCTTTGTTACGCGCATAACTGCGGGAGTTCTCGACCAATTTCAATGAAATTTTCAGGGATTGTGCGGGTTAGGGGTCCCCTATAGGTTTCATGACCCCCGGATCAATGGTAGCCTCTGCGCATGCACAAACGTGAAATCCTTGCCACAAGCATAACACCCGGAGTTCTTGACCGATTTCGATGAAATTTTCAGGGATTGTTCGGACTTATTAGGTATACTTTATAGTTTGTTCAATAGTTGAACATGCCTACCTTTATTTTCTCAAGTTACGCTCCTGCATAACAATAAATTTACCCTAATTCAACATTTACTTCGCCTAATTGAACGAAGTACTTTAGTCAATAATAATTTTCAATGATCTATACAGTCATCTTATGGATACGAGGAAGCTATGTGCCACACCCACTTTTTGCGTTTTCAATTTACCCAGTTTACCTGTTAATAATCATGATAATCAGCATTCCTCTGCTAATCCACCTGGGCGATTCTCAGGAAAAGTGCGCCGTTCGTGAAACGGGAGCTTTACAAGCGACTAAAGTGAGCTGGGCAGATTTTTTTTCTTCTGGCAATTAATATTCCCTACCTTTTTCTTGATGCAAAGATTATAGGCCCTCCCGAGTAAACGTAAACCGTTCAAATTGAGTGATGAACGTGAACAATGTCAGTAACGTGGGTGTAACCAAGTCAATTTTCGTGTATGCGACCATTCAGTACGGCCAAACCGTGAGGACTGAGAAAAAAATTTGCCAAACTCCAGTATCTGGATATGTATATCCATAATTTCTATGGTTTTCTAATTGAAAAATGCGTGTTCAGGTTTAGGTGTGAGGCTTCAAACTTTGTAATAGAATAATTTGTCAGTAGAGTGGGTAAATCGGAAAATGCATGCCAATTTCTCTCAGAGGGAAATTAGGGATTTTTTTATGGCTCATTCTTTAAAGAAAACCCTGGCTGACGAGATTCCCTCCCGCGCGCGGGCCTCTATGATGCCAGTTGGCCGACAAATGGTAAAGAGGGCAGTTCAGCACGGTGGAATTTTTATTCAGGTCAGTAAAGTGTCTCAATGGTATACCTCTAAAAATATAATTAGGCAGTTTCTTTTTGCATGTTGGAATTCTACTAGTCGAGCTTGAATATTTCATAACCAACTTTTTTCCCCTCCTATCAAATTCAAGGAGTACTCAGAGTTTGAAATGTCATTTGTCAGTCGCGTGGGCGAATAGTGGTCAGTGGCATGGAAGCATCATTAATCCACGCTACTGACAATAATTCCGTGGCATGGACAAGGTAGTGAATTTGCCCCTTGTTATTAGATTTCAACATGCACCCACACCTGCTATGTTTTGCAAATGAACGTTTAGGCACCAATGTTGTCCCTGATGACACCGCTGTGCATTGAAGCTCAATCCGTCTGTTCACTCCTGCAATTGATGAAGGGGATTGGATAGCTGCCGTGTATGACGACGAGTGGTACCCTGGAATCGTTGAAAAAGTCCAAGACGACCAGGGACTCGTCATTTCGTGGCCAGATCGAGATCTAATAACTTTTTTATGTGGCCGAACCATCATGATAGGTGTTCATACCATTTGATGGAGTGCTGTGCAAAATCAAAAACCCTCCAGTATCCGTCACGTCAAGGTTGACAAAAATCGATGAATACAAACATCGAATTTTGAAAAATAACTTGAATTAGAACAGTGCTTAAAAAATCGTTATTATGAAGCATGTTCAAAAGCGAGAAACTATTGTCAATGGCCGTGGAAAATTCACGAGGCTTCGAAATGTGATACTTCAATAAATTTAATGTTATTAAGGTTTTAATACTCTTTCAACAAGTATTTTCAATAAAAACACCTTGAAGCATGCCGAGTTTTGATTGTTTTCTCCTGAGATTTGATAATTAATCAGCGTCATGGAGCGATTGTCCATAGCGTGGGTCTATCAAAATTCAAATTCGTTTATTGGGTTGAAAATTGGATCTTGATCTCGGAAAACTCGTTTAAACAATCCCTCTCTACCGTAGAAACGAAAAGATAAAAGAAAATACCGATTTCCAACACCTATGGTTTTTGAAAATTTGGAGTCTGAAATGTGCACTTTTCCTGAGAACCAGCCACCTGCATGATAATCAGTGACACGATAAGTGATTATTTTCACGTATATGTACGAAATCCCGCTAGACTACGCTCGAAACCACCATTGCCCTCTTCACAGGGAAGTCTCCTGAAGGCGATGACGGTTTCGAGCGCATTCTAGCGGCATTTCGTCTATCCACGTCGTACAGTAAACTAAAAATCCACTAAAATAAACTCTGCTGGGAAAGTGAAAAGGAACATTACATTCCACTATAATATACTCTTCTGGGGAAGTAAAAAGGGACATTACTTTCCACTAAAATAAACTCTGCTGAGAGAGTAAAAATGGACATTACTTTCCACTATAAAACTCCGCTGGGAAAGTAAAAAAGGGAATTAGTTTCCACCATAATGAACTCCACTGGGAAAGTAAAAAAAGACATTACTTTCCACTATAAAACTCCGTTGGGAAAGTAAAAAAGGGAATTACTTTCCACCATAATGAACTCCACTGGGAAAGTAAAAAAAGACATTACTTTCCACTATAAAACTCCGCTGGGAAAGTAAAAAAGGGAATTACTTTCCACATAAAAAAAGACATTATTACGAACTCCGCTGGGAAAGTAAAAAAGGGAATTACTTTCCACCATAATGAACTCCACTGGGAAAGTAAAAAAAGACATTACTTTCCACTATAAAACTCCGCTGGGAAAGTAAAAAAGGGAATTACTTTCCACAATAATGAACTCCGCTGGGAAAGTAAAAAAAGACATTACTTTCCACTATAAAACTCCACTGGGAAAGTAAAAAAAGGACATTACTTTCCACTATTAAACTCCGCTGGGAAAGTAAAAAAGGACATTACTTTCCACTATAAAAACTCCGCTGGGAAAGTAAAAAAGGACATTACTTTCCACTATAATGAACTCCACATTACTTTCCACATATAAAAAAAAGTAAAAAAACTCCACTGGAATTACTTTACTTTCCACTATAAAACTCCACTGGGAAAGTAAAAAAGGGAATTAGTTTCCACCATAATGAACTCCACTGGGAAAGTAAAAAAAGACATTACTTTCCACTATAAAACTCCGTTGGGAAAGTAAAAAAGGGAATTACTTTCCACCATAATGAACTCCACTGGGAAAGTAAAAAAAGACATTACTTTCCACTATAAAACTCCGCTGGGAAAGTAAAAAAGGGAATTACTTTCCACAATAATAAACTCCGCTGGGAAAGTAAAAAAATACATTACTTTCCACTATAAAACTCAGCTGTGAAAGTAAAAATGGACATTACTTTCCACTATAATAAACTCAGCTGGGAAAGTAAAAAGAAAAATTGCTCTCTCAACAAGTTATGAGCGCATTCTAGCGGTATTTAGTTCAACCAACATTACGACGTGGTTAGACAAATTGAAGCTAGAATGCGCTCAAAAACTGTTGGTAAAGTAGAATGAACATTACTTTCCATTATAGTAGACTCTGCTGGGAAAGTAAAAAGAAATTACTCTCTCAACAGGTTGTGAGCGCATTCTTGCGGGATTTAGTTTAACCAACATTACTACGTGGTTCAACAAATTGCCGCTAGAACGCGCTCATAACCTGTTGGGAGTAATAACTTGTTCAGTTATTTCTTTTTTACTTTCCCAGCAGAGTTTATTATAATGGAAAGTAATGTTCATTAATACTTTCCTAACGGTTTTCCTGCGCATTCTAGCGGCAATTTGTCTAACCACGGCGTAATGTTGGTTGAACTAAATCCCGCTAGAACGCGCTCATAACTTGTTCAGTTTTTTCTTTTTTACTTTTCCAGCAGAGTTTATTATAATGGAAAGTAATGTTCATTAATACTTTCCTAACGATTCTCCAGTGCATTCTAGCGGCAATTTGTCTAACCACGTCGTAATGTTGGTTGGACTAAATCCCGCTAGAACGCGCTCATAACTTGTTGAAAGTTATTCTTTTTACTTTCCCAGCAGAGTTCATTATAATGGAAAGTAGTGTTCATTTATACTTTCCTAACGGTTTTCCAGTGCATTCTAGCGGCGATTTGTCTAACCACGTCGTAATGTTGGTTGAACTAAATGACGCTAGAACGCGCTCATAACTTGTTGAGTTATTTCCTTTTTACTTTCCCAGCAGAGTCTATTATAATGGAAAGTAACGTTCTTTTATACTTTCCTAACGGTTTTCCAGTGCATTCTAGCGGCGATTCGTCTAACCACGTCGTGATGTTGGTTGAACTAAATGACGCTAGAACGCGCTCATAACTTGTTGAGTTATTTTCTTTTTACTTTCCCAGCAGAGTTTATTCTAATGGAAAGTAATGTTCATTAATACTTTCCCAGCAGAGTTTTATAGTGGAAAGTAATGTCTTTTTTTACTTTCCCAGCGGAGTTTATTATAATGGAAAGTAATGTTCAGTAATACTTTCCCAGCAGAGTTTTATAGTGGAAAGTAATGTCTTTTTCTACTTTCCCAGAGGAGTTCATTAGTGGAAAGTAATGTCCATTTTTTTTTTACTTTCCCAGCAGAGTTATTATGATGGAAAGTAATGTCCATTTTTACTTTTACAGCAGAGTTTATTATAATGGAAAGTAATGAGTATATTTGCTTTCCCAGCAGAGTTTATTATAGTGGAAAGTAATGTCCATTTGTACTTTCCCAGCAGAGTTTATTATAATGGAAAGTAATGTCCATTTTTACTTTCCCAGCAGAGCTTATTATAATGGAAAGTAATGTCCATTTTACTTTCCCAGCAGAGTTTATTATAATGGAAAGTAATGTCCATTTTTTTACTTTCCCAGCAGAGTTTATTATAATGGAAAGTAATGTCCATTTTTTTACTTTCCCAGCAGAGTTTATTATAATGGAAAGTAATGTCCATTTTGCTTTCCCAGCAGAGTTTATTATGGAAAGTAATGTCCATTTTTTACTTTCCCTTTTTCTTTTTTATTATAGTGGAAAGTAATGTCTTTTTTTACTTTCCCAGCAGAGTTTATTATAATGGAAAGTAATGTCCATTTTTACTTTCCCAGCAGAGTTTATTATAAGGAATAGTAATGTCCATTTTCATTTCCCAGCAGAGTTTTTATATAGCAGAGTTTATTATAATGGAAAGTAATGTCTTTTTTTACTTTCCCAGCAGAGTTCATTATAGTGGAAAGTAATGTCCATTTTTACTTTCCCAGCAGAGTTTTATAGTGGAAAGTAATGTCTTTTTTTTACTTTCCCGGCGGAGTTCATTATGGTGGAAACTAAGTCCCTTATTTACTTTCCCAGCAGAGTTTTATTGTGGAGAGTAATGTATTTTTTTACTTTCCCAGCGGAGCTCATTATAATGGAAAGTAATTCCCTTTTTTACTTTCCCAGCGGAGTTTTATAGTGGAAAGTAATGTCCATTTTTACTTTCCCAGCAGAGTTTATTATATGGAAAGTAATGTCCATTTTTTACTTTCCCAGCAGAGTTTATTATAATGGAAAGTAATGTCCCAGCAGAGTTTTTTAATGTCCACTTTCCCAGCAGAGTTTATTATAGTGGAAAGTAATGTCTTTTTTTACTTTCCCAGCGGAGTTCATTATAATGGAAAGTAATTCCCTTTTTTACCTTCCCAGCGGAGTTTTATAGTGGAAAGTAATGTCTTTTTTTACTTTCCCAGCAGAGTGAAGTTATATAATGGAAAGTAATGTCCAGTTTTTTTACTTTCCCAGAGAGTTCATTATAATGGAAAGTAATGTCCATTTTTTACTTTCCCAGCAGAAAGTAATGTCTTTATTATAAAAGTAATGTCCATTTTTTTACTTTCCCAGCAGAGTTTATTATAATGGAAAGTAATTCCATTTTTTTTTCCCAGCAGAGTTTATTATAATGGAAAGTAATGTCCATTTTTACTTTCACAGCAGAGTTCATTATAGTGGAAAGTAATGTCTATTTTTACTTTCACAGCAGAGTTTTATAGTGGAAAGTAATGTCTTTTTTACTTTCCCAGCAGAGTTCATTATGGTGGAAAGTAATTCCCTTTTTTTCCTTTCCCAGCAGAGTTTATCATAATGGAAAGTAATGTCCATTTTCACTTTCCCAGCAGAGTTTATTATAATGGAAAGTAATGAGTATTTTTGCTTTCCCTGCAGCGCTCATTATAGTGGAAAGTAATGTCTATTTTTTTTTTACTTTCACAGCAGAGTTTTATAGTGGAAAGTAATGTCTTTTTTTACTTTCCCAGCAGAGTCCATTATGGTGGAAAGTAATTCCCTTTTTTTACTTTCCCAGCAGAGTTTATTATAATGGAAAGTAATGTCCATTTTTTTACTTTCCCAGCAGAGTTTATTATAATGGAAAGTAATGAGTATTTTTAATGCTTTCCCAGCAGAGTTCATTATAGTGGAAAGTAATGTCCCTTTTTTACTTTCCAGCAGAGTTTTATAGTGGAAAGTAATGTATTTTTTGCTTTCCCAGCAGAGTTCATTATGGTGGAAAGTAATCCCTTTTTTTTTCTTTCCCAGCAGAGTTTATTATAATGGAAAGTAATGTCCATTTTTACTTTCCTAGCAGAGCTTATTATAATGGAAAGTAATGTCCATTTTCACTTTCCCAGCAGAGTTTATTATAATGGAAAGTAATGTCTTTTTGCTTTCCCTGCAGAGTTCATTATAGTGGAAAGTAATGTCTATTTTTACTTTCACAGCAGAGTTTTATAGTGGAAAGTAATGTCTTTTTTTACTTTCCCAGCGGAGTTCATTATGGTGGAAAGTAATTCCCTTTTTTTACTTTCCCAGCAGAGTTTATCATAATGGAAAGTAATGTCCATTTTCACTTTCCCAGCAGAGTTTATTATAATGGAAAGTAATGAGTATTTTTGCTTTCCCAGCAGAGTTCATTATAGTGGAAAGTAATGTCCATTTTTACTTTCACAGCAGAGTTTTATAGTGGAAAGTAATGTCTTTTTTTTTACTTTCCCAGTGGAGTTCATTATGGAGGAAAGTAATTCCCTTTTTTTTACTTTCCCAGCATAGTTTATTATAATGGAAAGTAATTTCCATTTTTACTTTCCCAGCAGAGTTTTTGAGCGCATTCTAGCGGCAATTTGTCTAAATCAAAATTCAAATCATCCATTTCGCAAATTGTTAGCGCTCAAAACCTGTTGAGCTGGAAATTGTTGAAAAAAGCAGGTCAACAAACCATGTACAACTTGATTTAAGAGAAAATTTCATGGAAAGAAAATTTTAAAAAATTCAACGTTTTTTTTAACGGTACTATTCTAATTTAATTTATTCAGCAGATTAATGAAGTTATGGCCACTTCAATGAAGTACGGTCGAAAATGAGAAACATTTGTTATTGAATCGATCCCTGTAGTTTCATCGTTTTTATAATGAACAGCCTGTATATTCTGACTTGCGTGAAAAGGTTTAGCCACCAGTACCTGAGCTCTTACATCGTATACATCAAAAATAAATTATACCAAAACAATATTGCATCGCCTCTTCGTAACAACCATTTAGTGCTAACAGATTTACTCAAAGAGTATGTTTAGTTCCTTTTACTATGAGCTTTGGCTAACATGGAACCTATGTTTCTTCCGGATTTCCTGTGGTTATTGACCACTCGGTTTGTATCGGTCGTTTTGATTTTCGCAAAATCGAGGCCAACTCGCTTCGCAATTGAGCCCATTTGATCCTCCTTGATCATATCAATCAGTGACAGTCCTTTTTTGAAATTCAAGCAGCTGGCCATGGCTTTCAACGTGGCGTCAACTTCTAGGGCCAACTGCGCCGAAATCGTTCGCAATTTCACTTTCTCCGCTTGAACCATCTTCACGTGATCGAGCTCTTTGATGGAAATCTCGCTCATCTTCTTAGCGAACATTACAATCGACTTATCCCGTGTTTCACATTTGCTTGTGTTCTTCTCAGTTTCGATGCAGCTCCACATTTTATCGATAATGCGAATAGCTTCTGCCAAAATCACGAAAATATCATTGGTGTAGTACAGAAACTGTTTGGGCGTCGTGATCTGCATATCAAGGATTATCTGCCTCATCTCGGCCAACGATTTCTTTTTAGACCTGAAACCAGGGATGGATTTTCTACATTCGGAACAATCTCCCTTCTTGTACACGAAACCACCTGAAATCAATTAAATGAGTTAGTCCAGCCTTTCCTCGCTACTATTGAATGATATTGAGACTTCAGTCTTTTGATAGAGGGAAAACAATTTGATAATAACAAAAAATACAACTTTAATTATAATACAACCAGAAGAATATGAGCACCTGCCAGGCGGAATGTTGGGACATTTTCAGTTTGAGTTGGGGCAGGAATTTACAATCTGAGGCAGGAACAATCTGAGAGCTCCAAGAAAACCAAACATGAAGCACAGTTGGTTCTTTGTGTGAGCATCTACTCAAATATGGGGAAGGCTCGAGAACTGAAGGTTCAGTGCACGGGATCGGATATTGTATTATTTTGTATTTATCGTGTTTTTGTTTCCAGGTTGTTTTAAATGAGGAGCTTAAACAAGAAATAGACAAGTTGAAATTTGTATTTGGCGAAGAAAAGTGCCGGTGTTTCCCCTGGAGACCTTTGTGCACTCTCAGTGTTTTGGTGGTGTAAGCCCCCTTACCTAGGGATCCTGGGGTCACCTGAACTCCTTTAGCAATTAAAGAGATGTTTGAGATTCTAACTGATAGCTGACCTATCCTGGCCAAGATCCCTGTAGGGGAACCACAAGGAATCCACTAACTTGCAGCAGGGAAGTCAGGGTAAAGCAATGAGAACTCACCGTTCTTGAAACGCACATAGGATGAGATACTACCGCACATCTACAATTCAACCTAAGAGCAAAACAACAAAGACAGAAAAATAAGGACCTCTTAAAAACTAGGAGACACAGTTTACCCCCCTGTTCGGGTGCAACTACTGAATAGTAATGTAGTATTAGTTCCCTTCTCAAGGGATAGTTCACAATTACAAAAGGGCCGTGAGGCGGCTTTGACGGTCCAGTGTGCTTGATAGTTGTACAGTAAACTAAGCATTCACAGATCCTGAGGGGATATAATTAAGTGCCTGGCTGGCAAGCTTAACTCCAATGCAGCAGGGTAGATACAAGATTCTTAGTACATTACCATAACGGGAGTGCACAAGTTCTAGTTGTTCTTTACACAGGAAATGTGGTCGCTTTAATGGGGAGGAATAAGAGCCATTAACTCTGGAGAACTTCACGACTTCTACAGTGTGTTCCAACGCTACTAACTGAACACACTTCAAGTTCACAAGAGATTTCTCAGACAGTTCACCCCTGATCATAAAAGATCCCCAACTCTGGTAACAAATGGACGACTTCTCACAAGTTTAAAAAGGTCTCGAACATTCCATTCCTGGAAATGGAAACCACCAGAAACTGCATCAAAGTGACCAACTCCCCCAACTCATGGCCGCTTACTTGCCAGAAGACCCGATGGATCCAAAATCAAGCAGGGAGGCTTACAGTGGAGCTGCCACGGCCAAGAACATTCTATATGAGTATATTGTCACAGAGCTGCTGGAAGGGAGTCTTGCCGACTCAGCACTTCCTGCTGAGCCAGGAGCTTGACCCTCCAGGGGAGTTCAGTTCAGTTCTCCACGTGTGCGGCCCAACAACCAAGCGCCCCCGGTCGGTCCGATTCCTATTCCCGTTTTTCCTTTTGCTTCCGAGTCTACCAAGGTAGCAGAAGCATTGTTTTCACTTTCGGAATGTGAAAATTTTTTTTGTCTCCAAAATCAAAAATTCCACTCGCATTTTGCGTTTTAGACCTTTCTGAACAATTTTGGTTCCGTGTCTGTCTGTGTGTCTGTCTGTCTGTCAGCAAATCCTTGTTACGGGCAAAACTACACGAAGTTATAGTCCGATTTTGATAACATTTTCAGGGATTGTGCGGGTTGGGGTGTAGATGGTCCCCTATAGGTTTCATGACCCCCGAATCAATAGTATCCTCTGCGCATGCGCAAACGTGAAATCCTTATTACGCACATAACTCCGGGAGTTCTTGACCAATTTCGATGAAATTTTCAGGGATTGTTCGGTTTGATGTGTAGATGATCCCCTATAAGTTTCATGGTCCCCGGATCAATAGTAGCCTCTGCGCATCTGCAAACGTGAAATCCTTGTTACATGCATAACTCCGGGAGTTCATGACTGATTTTGATGAAATTTTCAGGGATTGTTCGGACTGATGTAAAGATGGTCCTCGTGAGTAATAGAGAGAAAATAAAGTTTTAGCCTCGAGCTTCGATCGAACCATAATGAACCATCATTGAACGATGTATACATTTTATGTCAATTTTTATTATTAGGTATATTTTATAGTTTGTTCAGTAGTTGAACATGCCTACCTTTATTTTCTCAAGTTATGCTCCTGCATAACAATAAATTTACCCTAATTCAATATTTACATCGCCTAATTGAACGAACTTCTTTAGTCAATAATAATTGTCAATGATCTATACAGTCATGTTATGGATACGAGGAAGCTATGTGCCACACCCACTTGTTTTAAGTGGTGACCTGCACTCTAGAAAAATAATCAAAAGCCTCAGCTTTCCAGTGGTATGACCAGCTTTTACATTTTCAGGGGAACTTTTTTGAGAAAATTGAGTTTAAATGCGGAAAAACGTGTGTTTTTAGGCACATTTAAGGTTAAATATTGTGGCGGATTAGCTTACGCACACATAAAAAATGCGCAAAAGCCTCAGCTTTCCGACGATGAAACCAGTTCATTATATTGAGAAAAAACATGCATTTTCAGGCGTAATGACGTTTTTTTTTCTTTTCTTAAAGGCGTACATGGCTAAAAAAAGGTTAGAAGCAGATTTACTTAAGTGACATACACAAACCTCCCGAGCAACGATTAAATGAGTTTTCAGTCGCATTATCTGTTCAAAACGATCTGTCCAAAATGGCCCCGTTCTTGAGGATGCACAGGGTCACTCGTTTGGTGAGGTCTAGCACATGCCGACTCAATTCCAACCTCGTGTACCTTGGCTTTTAACTTCTACAGACCTTAAAAACTTATTTAATTCGTTTTTAGAGAATTTCAATGTCGAAATTATTTTAGTCTTATTCATAAGGATAATTTTCAACAAAAATAAAAACAAGAAGAAATCTTCAAACTCGCGTAAAAACAGACGTTTCTTTGTACTCGAACCCAATTTCCTAAAAAAAAGAACAAAACCTCATTACCTCGTTGGAGAGCTGAGGCTTTTGCTCATTTCTTTCGCAAATCCGTCAGAACGATACGCAAATCTGCTTCCAAATGTTTTTTTGTCATACAGGGCTTTTTTTCTGATTACACCATTTGAAAGTTGAGGCCTTTTTGCATTTTTAAAAGTGCAGGGCATCACTTTATATCAGAACTTAGAGGACTAGTAAAGGGAGACAGCCCGAGTGCTCCCGCGGGGCTGAAAAAACACCTGAGTTCTCCGGTAGAAAAGTCAGGCCAGTGCTCCCCACCTGAGTGCTCTGCTAGAAAAAAAGCGCGAGTGCTCCGACACACCTGAGTTTGAAAAGTAGCCAGTACAATACGTTTGGTGATTCTAATCAACTATTACTTACATGGTCATCAATAAGTAAACAAGGTAATAAATTAACTAAACCCCAAAAAGTTGCAACAATCTATAAATTGTTTTTGTGCATTGTGCATGGGACATTTGGGAAACGTCAAGGGTTTTTTTTCTTCCGGTCGGCTTTTCTTTTTAGGTTACTACAAAACATAATCCACGCAGGTGGATAAGCTCATCAATTACTGTAATAGCAATGAATCTCGAAAAATGAACGAATAGAAACAATAAGCCGAAACTGTAAAAAATAACTCACTTTCGATGTGAGGGAAGAAAAATTATTTTGCGACGACGAATCTTTTACGGCCGCCCGTAATTTGCTATTTTCTATTGTGGTCAAGGAACTCTTCGAGACCACGATTGAGTCTGTCCTGCTTTATGCTGCTGAGCTCTGGGGCGTTTGGTATGGGGAAGAGGTGGAAATCATACAATCAATTTTTTTGAAATCCCAACTGCATGCCTCAAGAGGTGCTCCTAGACACTATTTAAGACTGGAATGTGGGCAGATGCATCTGAAGGTCCAAATATTTTCTCGAGCTCTCAAGTACTTCTTGAAGATACTAAAGATGGATCCTGAGCGGTGGCCTAGAGTCTGCCTGGAGGAGTTGAGGAGGTCCGATGCGAATGGCTCAAACAGAGATCCCAGGTACAATTGGTTCACCCAAATTAGAACCTGGTTGATGGCGATAGGAGCAGAAGGCCTCATCGAGGACTTGAACTATGACAGATTGAGAGGTGAGCTCAGCAGCCTGGTGGAGGGCTTCAGTAACCATTGTTGGAGTCTCGACATCCAGAGGACTCTCAACTCTTCTTTTAACCCTCTCTACAGGCGGATTATTGGGCTCAACGGAAGGCAGCACTATTTGGGAAGCCACAAAAACACCCAAGTTGAGCGACTTTTGGCCCAGATTCGGCTTTCTTCGAGGGACGAGATTCGTGTTTATCAACAGAAAGGTGGCATACATCATAAATTGCACGCAAATATGTATGCACTGCAATATGCGAGCTGAAGAAACCATGGCCCACTTAATTTTGATGTGCCCGCTCTATCAGCCGTATCGTGCGCACTATCTGACACCATATATGCCGTCTGGCAGATCTTTTGGTCAAATGAGCTCCAGTGAGCTTGAGACTGTCCTTTGCGATATCTTGGATTTAGGCGAAAACAACGAAAAGGCTTTTGCAGTTTACAACTTTGTCAGCCGATCATTGCTGTTGCGTGCCTTCTCTGCTAATGAATAGCTGCTGTGCTGTGCTGATTTATACATGAAATAGTCTACTGGTTCCTTTTGTCACGAGCTTCTTTTTGGTCGGTCGAGATTCAACTGAAAATACAAATACTAAGTTTATTTTCGCTTCTACAGCATTTGAGCCAATTAGTCGTTACTTTAACATTTTATTTAAATTATGAGAAATGTACTTTATTTTTTTCTTTTTGTTCAACGAA
>JAVIWC010000006.1:0-15755 GCA_031894815.1 Creontiades dilutus | reverse complement strand
AGTCCGTTTCCTGATAAAACGCTTCCTTCATGGTTATTTTCGCGATTTTTCATAAAAATGTCCTGAAAATCAACTCTGTTTAATCCCTTTCAAACCTACTCTCTAAGGGGTATTTCGGGGTGCTGAACACGAATCTGAAGTCCGTTTCCCGATAAAACGCTTCCTTCATGGTTATTTTCGCGATTTTTCATAAAAATGTCCTGAAAATCAACTCTGTTTAATCCCTTTCAAACCTACTCTCTAAGGGGTATTTCGGGGTGCTGAACACGAATCTGAAGTCCGTTTCCCGATAAAACGCTTCCTTCATGGTTATTTTCGCGATTTTTCATCAAAATGTCCTGAAAATCAACTCTGTTTAATCGCTTTCAAACCTACTCTCTAAGGGGTATTTCGGGGTGCTGAACACGAATCTGAAGTCCGTTTCCCGATAAAACGCTTCCTTCATGGTTATTTTCGCGATTTTTCATCAAAAATGTCCTGAAAATCAACTCTGTTTAATCGCTTTCAAACCTACTCTCTAAGGGGTATTTCGGGGTGCTGAACACGAATCTGAAGTCCGTTTCCCGATAAAACGCTTCCTTCATGGTTATTTTCGCGATTTTTCATAAAAATGTCCTGAAAATCAACTCTGTTTAATCGCTTTCAAACCTACTCTCTAAGGGGTATTTCGGGGTGCTGAACACGAATCTGAAGTCCGTTTCCCGATAAAACGCTTCCTTCATGGTTATTTTCGCGATTTTTCATCAAAATGTCCTGAAAATCAACTCTGTTTAATCGCTTTCAAACCTACTCTCTAAGGGGTATTTCGGGGTGCTGAACACGAATCTGAAGTCCGTTTCCCGATAAAACGCTTCCTTCATGGTTATTTTCGCGATTTTTCATCAAAATGTCCTGAAAATCAACTCTGTTTAATCGCTTTCAAACCTACTCTCTAAGGGGTATTTCGGGGTGCTGAACACGAATCTGAAGTCCGTTTCCCGATAAAACGCTTCCTTCATGGTTATTTTCGCGATTTTTCATAAAAATGTCCTGAAAATCAACTCTGTTTAATCGCTTTCAAACCTACTCTCTAAGGGGTATTTCGGGGTGCTGAACACGAATCTGAAGTCCGTTTCCCGATAAAACGCTTCCTTCATGGTTATTTTCGCGATTTTTCATAAAAATGTCCTGAAAATCAACTCTGTTTAATCGCTTTCAAACCTACTCTCTAAGGGGTATTTCGGGGTGCTGAACACGAATCTGAAGTCCGTTTCCCGATAAAACGCTTCCTTCATGGTTATTTTCGCGATTTTTCATCAAAATGTCCTGAAAAATCAACTCTGTTTAATCGCTTTCAAACCTACTCTCTAAGGGGTATTTCGGGGTGCTGAACACGAATCTGAAGTCCGTTTCCCGATAAAACGCTTCCTTCATGGTTATTTTCGCGATTTTTCATCAAAATGTCCTGAAAATCAACTCTGTTTAATCGCTTTCAAACCTACTCTCTAAGGGGTATTTCGGGGTGCTGAACACGAATCTGAAGTCCGTTTCCCGATAAAACGCTTCCTTCATGGTTATTTTCGCGATTTTTCATCAAAATGTCCTGAAAATCAACTCTGTTTAATCGCTTTCAAACCTACTCTCTAAGGGGTATTTCGGGGTGCTGAACACGAATCTGAAGTCCGTTTCCCGATAAAACGCTTCCTTCATGGTTATTTTCGCGATTTTTCATCAAAATGTCCTGAAAATCAACTTTGTTTAATCGCTTTCAAACCTACTCTCTTTGTTTTTGGCGTGCTGATTACTGATTGTCCGTTTCCCGATAAAACGCTTCCTTCATGGTTATTTTCGCGATTTTTCATCAAAATGTCCTGAAAATCAACTCTGTTTAATCGCTTTCAAACCTACTCTCTAAGGGGTATTTCGGGGTGCTGAACACGAATCTGAAGTCCGTTTCCCGATAAAACGCTTCCTTCATGGTTATTTTCGCGATTTTTCATCAAAAATGTCCTGAAAATCAACTCTGTTTAATCGCTTTCAAACCTACTCTCTAAGGGGTATTTCGGGGTGCTGAACACGAATCTGAAGTCCGTTTCCCGATAAAACGCTTCCTTCATGGTTATTTTCGCGATTTTTCATAAAAATGTCCTGAAAATCAACTCTGTTTAATCGCTTTCAAACCTACTCTCTAAGGGGTATTTCGGGGTGCTGAACACGAATCTGAAGTCCGTTTCCCGATAAAACGCTTCCTTCATGGTTATTTTCGCGATTTTTCATCAAAATGTCCTGAAAATCAACTCTGTTTAATCGCTTTCAAACCTACTCTCTAAGGGGTATTTCGGGGTGCTGAACACGAATCTGAAGTCCGTTTCCCGATAAAACGCTTCCTTCATGGTTATTTTCGCGATTTTTCATCAAAATGTCCTGAAAATCAACTCTGTTTAATCGCTTTCAAACCTACTCTCTAAGGGGTATTTCGGGGTGCTGAACACGAATCTGAAGTCCGTTTCCCGATAAAACGCTTCCTTCATGGTTATTTTCGCGATTTTTCATAAAAATGTCCTGAAAATCAACTCTGTTTAATCGCTTTCAAACCTACTCTCTAAGGGGTATTTCGGGGTGCTGAACACGAATCTGAAGTCCGTTTCCCGATAAAACGCTTCCTTCATGGTTATTTTCGCGATTTTTCATAAAAATGTCCTGAAAATCAACTCTGTTTAATCGCTTTCAAACCTACTCTCTAAGGGGTATTTCGGGGTGCTGAACACGAATCTGAAGTCCGTTTCCCGATAAAACGCTTCCTTCATGGTTATTTTCGCGATTTTTCATCAAAATGTCCTGAAAATCAACTCTGTTTAATCGCTTTCAAACCTACTCTCTAAGGGGTATTTCGGGGTGCTGAACACGAATCTGAAGTCCGTTTCCCGATAAAACGCTTCCTTCATGGTTATTTTCGCGATTTTTCATAAAAATGTCCTGAAAATCAACTCTGTTTAATCGCTTTCAAACCTACTCTCTAAGGGGTATTTCGGGGTGCTGAACACGAATCTGAAGTCCGTTTCCCGATAAAACGCTTCCTTCATGGTTATTTTCGCGATTTTTCATCAAAATGTCCTGAAAATCAACTCTGTTTAATCGCTTTCAAACCTACTCTCTAAGGGGTATTTCGGGGTGCTGAACACGAATCTGAAGTCCGTTTCCCGATAAAACGCTTCCTTCATGGTTATTTTCGCGATTTTTCATCAAAATGTCCTGAAAATCAACTCTGTTTAATCGCTTTCAAACCTACTCTCTAAGGGGTATTTCGGGGTGCTGAACACGAATCTGAAGTCCGTTTCCCGATAAAACGCTTCCTTCATGGTTATTTTCGCGATTTTTCATAAAAATGTCCTGAAAATCAACTCTGTTTAATCGCTTTCAAACCTACTCTCTAAGGGGTATTTCGGGGTGCTGAACACGAATCTGAAGTCCGTTTCCCGATAAAACGCTTCCTTCATGGTTATTTTCGCGATTTTTCATAAAAATGTCCTGAAAATCAACTCTGTTTAATCGCTTTCAAACCTACTCTCTAAGGGGTATTTCGGGGTGCTGAACACGAATCTGAAGTCCGTTTCCCGATAAAACGCTTCCTTCATGGTTATTTTCGCGATTTTTCATCAAAATGTCCTGAAAATCAACTCTGTTTAATCGCTTTCAAACCTACTCTCTAAGGGGTATTTCGGGGTGCTGAACACGAATCTGAAGTCCGTTTCCCGATAAAACGCTTCCTTCATGGTTATTTTCGCGATTTTTCATAAAAATGTCCTGAAAATCAACTCTGTTTAATCGCTTTCAAACCTACTCTCTAAGGGGTATTTCGGGGTGCTGAACACGAATCTGAAGTCCGTTTCCCGATAAAACGCTTCCTTCATGGTTATTTTCGCGATTTTTCATCAAAATGTCCTGAAAAATCAACTCTGATGGTTATTTTCGCGATTTTTCATCAAAATGTCCTGAAAATCAACTCTGTTTAATCGCTTTCAAACCTACTCTCTAAGGGGTATTTCGGGGTGCTGAACACGAATCTGAAGTCCGTTTCCCGATAAAACGCTTCCTTCATGGTTATTTTCGCGATTTTTCATCAAAATGTCCTGAAAATCAACTCTGTTTAATCCCTTTCAAACCTACTCTCTAAGGGGTATTTCGGGGTGCTGAACACGAATCTGAAGTCCGTTTCCCGATAAAACGCTTCCTTCATGGTTATTTTCGCGATTTTTCATAAAAATGTCCTGAAAATCAACTCTGTTTAATCGCTTTCAAACCTACTCTCTAAGGGGTATTTCGGGGTGCTGAACACGAATCTGAAGTCCGTTTCCCGATAAAACGCTTCCTTCATGGTTATTTTCGCGATTTTTCATCAAAATGTCCTGAAAATCAACTCTGTTTAATCGCTTTCAAACCTACTCTCTAAGGGGTATTTCGGGGTGCTGAACACGAATCTGAAGTCCGTTTCCCGATAAAACGCTTCCTTCATGGTTATTTTCGCGATTTTTCATAAAAATGTCCTGAAAATCAACTCTGTTTAATCGCTTTCAAACCTACTCTCTAAGGGGTATTTCGGGGTGCTGAACACGAATCTGAAGTCCGTTTCGATAAAACGCTTCCTTCATGGTTATTTTCGCGATTTTTCATCAAAATGTCCTGAAAATCAACTCTGTTTAATCGCTTTCAAACCTACTCTCTAAGGGGTATTTCGGGGTGCTGAACACGAATCTGAAGTCCGTTTCCCGATAAAACGCTTCCTTCATGGTTATTTTCGCGATTTTTCATCAAAATGTCCTGAAAATCAACTCTGTTTAATCGCTTTCAAACCTACTCTCTAAGGGGTATTTCGGGGTGCTGAACACGAATCTGAAGTCCGTTTCCCGATAAAACGCTTCCTTCATGGTTATTTTCGCGATTTTTCATCAAAATGTCCTGAAAATCAACTCTGTTTAATCCCTTTCAAACCTACTCTCTAAGGGGTATTTCGGGGTGCTGAACACGAATCTGAAGTCCGTTTCGATAAAACGCTTCCTTCATGGTTATTTTCGCGATTTTTTCATCAAAATGTCCTGAAAATCAACTCTGTTTAATCCCTTTCAAACCTACTCTCTAAGGGGTATTTCGGGGTGCTGAACACGAATCTGAAGTCCGTTTCCCGATAAAACGCTTCCTTCATGGTTATTTTCGCGATTTTTCATAAAAATGTCCTGAAAATCAACTCTGTTTAATCCCTTTCAAACCTACTTTCTAAGGGGTATTTCGGGGTGCTGAACACGAATCTGAAGTCCGTTTCCCGATAAAACGCTTCCTTCATGGTTATTTTCGCGATTTTTCATAAAAATGTCCTGAAAATCAACTCTGTTTAATCGCTTTCAAACCTACTCTAAGGGGTATTTCGGGGTGCTGAACACGAATCTGAAGTCCGTTTCCCGATAAAACGCTTCCTTCATGGTTATTTTCGCGATTTTTCATAAAAATGTCCTGAAAATCAACTCTGTTTAATCCCTTTCAAACCTACTCTCTAAGGGGTATTTCGGGGTGCTGAACACGAATCTGAAGTCCGTTTCCCGATAAAACGCTTCCTTCATGGTTATTTTCGCGATTTTTCATAAAAAATGTCCTGAAAATCAACTCGTTTAATCCCTTTCAAACCTACTCTCTAAGGGGTATTTCGGGGTGCTGAACACGAATCTGAAGTCCGTTTCCCGATAAAACGCTTCCTTCATGGTTATTTTCGCGATTTTTCATAAAAATGTCCTGAAAATCAACTCTGTTTAATCCCTTTCAAACCTACTCTAAGGGGTATTTCGGGGTGCTGAACACGAATCTGAAGTCCGTTTCCCGATAAAACGCTTCCTTCATGGTTATTTTCGCGATTTTTCATAAAAATGTCCTGAAAATCAACTCTGTTTAATCCCTTTCAAACCTACTCTCTAAGGGGTATTTCGGGGTGCTGAACACGAATCTGAAGTCCGTTTCCCGATAAAACGCTTCCTTCATGGTTATTTTCGCGATTTTTCATAAAAATGTCCTGAAATCAACTCTGTTTAATTCCTTTTCAAACCTACTCTCTAAGGGGGTTTTCGGGGTGCTGAACACGAATCTGAAGTCCGTTTCCCGATAAAACGCTTCATTCATGGTTATTTTCGCGATTTTTCATAAAAATGTCCTGAAAATCAACTCTGTTTAATCCCTTTCAAACCTACTCTAAGGGGTATTTCGGGGTGCTGAACACGAATCTGAATGTCAGTTTCCCGATAAAACGCTTAGTTCATGGTTATTTTCGCGATTTTTCATAAAAATGTCCCAAAATCAACTCGTTTAATCCCTTTCAAACCTACTTTCTAAGGGGTATTTCGGGGTGCTGAACACGAATCTGAAGTCCGTTTCCCGATAAAACGCTTCCTTCATGGTTATTTTCGCGATTTTTCATAAAAATGTCATGAAAATCAACTCTGTTTAATCCCTTTCAAACCTACTCTCTAAGGGGTATTTCGGGGTGTTGAACACGAATCTGAAGTCCGTTTCCCGATAAAACGCTTCCTTCATGTTTTTTTTTCGCGATTTTTCATAAAAATGTCCTGAAAATCAACTCTGTTTAATCCCTTTCAAACCTACTCTCTAAGGGATATTTCGGGGTGCTGAACACGAATCTGAAGTCCGTTTCCCGATGAAACGCTTCCTTCATGGTTATTTTCGCGATTTTTCATAAAAATGTCCTGAAAATCAACTCTGTTTAATCCTTTCAAACCTACTCTCTAAGGGGTATTTCGGGGTGCTGAACACGAATCTGAAGTCCGTTTCCCGATAAAACGCTTCCTTCATGGTTTTTTTCGCGATTTTTCATAAAAATGTCCTGAAAATCAACTCTGTTTAATCCCTTTCAAACCTACTCTAAGGGGTATTTCGGGGTGCTGAACACGAATCTGGAGTCCGTTTCCCGATAAAACGCTTCCTTCATGGTTATTTTCGCGATTTTTCATAAAAATGTCCTGAAAATCAACTATGTTTAATCCCTTTCAAACCTACTCTCTAAGGGGTATTTCGGGGTGCTGAACACGAATCTGAAGTCCGTTTCCCGATAAAACGCTTCCTTCATGGTTATTTTCGCGATTTTTCATAAAAATGTCCTGAAAATCAACTCTGTTTAATCCCTTCAAACCTACTCTCTAAGGGGTATTTCGGGGTGCTGAACACGAATCTGAAGTCCGTTTCCCGATAAAACGCTTCTTCCATGGTTATTTTCGCGATTTTTCATAAAAATGTCCTGAAAATCAACTCTGTTTAACTCTTCAAACCTACTCTCTAAGGGGTATTTCGCGTTGAACACGAATCTGAAGTCCGTTTCCCGATAAAACGCTTCCTTCATGGTTATTTTCGCGATTTTTCATAAAAATGTCCTGAAAATCAACTCCGTTTAATCGCTTTCAAACCTACTCTCTAAGGGGTTTTTCGGGGTGCTGAACAAGAATCTGAAGTCCGTTTTTCGATAAAACGCTTCATTCATGGTTATTTTCGCGATTTTTCATGAAAATGTCCTGAAAATCAACTCTGTTTAATCCCTTTCAAACCTACTCTATAAGGGGTTTTTCGGGGTGCTGAACACGAATCTGAATTCAGTTTCCCGATAAAACGCTTCCTTCATGGTTATTTTCGCGATTTTTCATAAAAATGTCCTGAAAATCAACTCTGTTTAATCCCTTTCAAACCTACTCTCTAAGGGGTATGTCGGGGTGCTGAACACGAATATGAAGTCCGTTTCCCGATAAAACGCTTCCTTCATGGTTATTTTCGCGATTTTTCATAAAAATGTCCTGAAAATCAACTCTGATTAATCCCTTTCAAACCAAATCTCTAAGGGGTATTTCGGGGTGCTGAATACGAATCTGAAGTCCGTTTGGCGATAAAACGCTTCCTTCATGGTTATTTTCGCGATTTTTCATAAAAATGTCCTGAAAATCAACTCCGTTTAACTCTTTCAAACCTACTCTCTAAGGGGTATTTCGGGGTGCTGAACACGAATCTGAAGTCCGTTTCCCGATAAAACGCTTCCTTCATGGTTATTTTCGCGATTTTTCATAAAAATGTCCTGAAAATCAACTCTGTTTAATCCCTTTAAACCTACTCTCTAAGGGGTATTTCGGGGTGCTGAACACGAATCTGAAGTCCGTTTCCCGATAAACGCTTCCTTCATGGTTATTTTCGCGATTTTTCATAAAAATGTCCTGAAAATCAACTCCGTTTAATCCTTTCAAACCTACTCTCTAAGGGGTATTTCGGGGTGCTGAACACGAATCTGAAGTCCGTTTCCCGATAAAACGCTTCCTTCATGGTTATTTTCGCGATTTTTTATAAAAATGTCCTGAAAATCAACTCTGTTCAATCCCTTTCAAACCTACTCTCTAAGGGTATTTTCGGGGTGCTGAACACGAATCTGAAGTCCGTTTCCCGATAAAACGCTTCCTTCATGGTTATTTTCGCGATTTTTCATAAAATGTCCTGAAAATCAACTCTGTTTAATCCCTTTCAAACCTACTCTCTAAGGGGTATTTCGGGGTGCTGAACACGAATCTGAAGTCCGTTTCCCGATAAAACGCTTCCTTCATGGTTATTTTCGCGATTTTTCATAAAAATGTCCTGAAAATCAACTCTGTTTAATCCCTTTCAAACCTACTCTCTAAGGGGTATTTCGGGGTGCTGAACACGAATCTGAAGTCCGTTTCCCGATAAAACGCTTCCTTCATGGTTATTTTCGCGATTTTTCATAAAAATGTCCTGAAAATCAACTCTGTTTAATCCCTTTCAAACCTACTCTCTAAGGGGTATTTCGGGGTGCTGAACACGAATCTGAAGTCCGTTTCCCGATAAAACGCTTCCTTCATGGTTATTTTCGCGATTTTTCATAAAAATGTCCTGAAAATCAACTCTGTTTAATCCCTTTCAAACCTACTCTCTAAGGGGTATTTCGGGGTGCTGAACACGAATCTGAAGTCCGTTTCCCGATAAAACGCTTCCTTCATGGTTATTTTCGCGATTTTTCATAAAAATGTCCTGAAAATCAACTCTGTTTAATCCCTTTCAAACCTACTCTCTAAGGGGTATTTCGGGGTGCTGAACACGAATCTGAAGTCCGTTTCCCGATAAAACGCTTCCTTCATGGTTATTTTCGCGATTTTTCATAAAAATGTCCTGAAAATCAACTCTGTTTAATCCCTTTCAAACCTACTCTCTAAGGGGTATTTCGGGGTGCTGAACACGAATCTGAAGTCCGTTTCCCGATAAAACGCTTCCTTCATGGTTATTTTCGCGATTTTTCATAAAAATGTCCTGAAAATCAACTCTGTTTAATCCCTTTCAAACCTACTCTCTAAGGGGTATTTCGGGGTGCTGAACACGAATCTGAAGTCCGTTTCCCGATAAAACGCTTCCTTCATGGTTATTTTCGCGATTTTTCATAAAAATGTCCTGAAAATCAACTCTGTTTAATCCCTTTCAAACCTACTCTCTAAGGGGTATTTCGGGGTGCTGAACACGAATCTGAAGTCCGTTTCCCGATAAAACGCTTCCTTCATGGTTATTTTCGCGATTTTTCATAAAAATGTCCTGAAAATCAACTCTGTTTAATCCCTTTCAAACCTACTCTCTAAGGGGTATTTCGGGGTGCTGAACACGAATCTGAAGTCCGTTTCCCGATAAAACGCTTCCTTCATGGTTATTTTCGCGATTTTTCATAAAAATGTCCTGAAAATCAACTCTGTTTAATCCCTTTCAAACCTACTCTCTAAGGGGTATTTCGGGGTGCTGAACACGAATCTGAAGTCCGTTTCCCGATAAAACGCTTCCTTCATGGTTATTTTCGCGATTTTTCATAAAAATGTCCTGAAAATCAACTCTGTTTAATCCCTTTCAAACCTACTCTCTAAGGGGTATTTCGGGGTGCTGAACACGAATCTGAAGTCCGTTTCCCGATAAAACGCTTCCTTCATGGTTATTTTCGCGATTTTTCATAAAAATGTCCTGAAAATCAACTCTGTTTAATCCCTTTCAAACCTACTCTCTAGGGGTATTTCGGGGTGCTGAACACGAATCTGAAGTCCGTTTCCCGATAAAACGCTTCCTTCATGGTTATTTTCGCGATTTTTCATAAAAATGTCCTGAAAATCAACTCTGTTTAATCCCTTTCAAACCTACTCTCTAAGGGGTATTTCGGGGTGCTGAACACGAATCTGAAGTCCGTTTCCCGATAAAACGCTTCCTTCATGGTTATTTTCGCGATTTTTCATAAAAATGTCCTGAAAATCAACTCTGTTTAATCCCTTTCAAACCTACTCTCTAAGGGGTATTTCGGGGTGCTGAACACGAATCTGAAGTCCGTTTCCCGATAAAACGCTTCCTTCATGGTTATTTTCGCGATTTTTCATAAAAATGTCCTGAAAATCAACTCTGTTTAATCCCTTTCAAACCTACTCTCTAAGGGGTATTTCGGGGTGCTGAACACGAATCTGAAGTCCGTTTCCCGATAAAACGCTTCCTTCATGGTTATTTTCGCGATTTTTCATAAAAATGTCCTGAAAATCAACTCTGTTTAATCCCTTTCAAACCTACTCTCTAAGGGGTATTTCGGGGTGCTGAACACGAATCTGAAGTCCGTTTCCCGATAAAACGCTTCCTTCATGGTTATTTTCGCGATTTTTCATAAAAATGTCCTGAAAATCAACTCTGTTTAATCCCTTTCAAACCTACTCTCTAAGGGGTATTTCGGGGTGCTGAACACGAATCTGAAGTCCGTTTCCCGATAAAACGCTTCCTTCATGGTTATTTTCGCGATTTTTCATAAAAATGTCCTGAAAATCAACTCTGTTTAATCCCTTTCAAACCTACTCTCTAAGGGGTATTTCGGGGTGCTGAACACGAATCTGAAGTCCGTTTCCCGATAAAACGCTTCCTTCATGGTTATTTTCGCGATTTTTCATAAAAATGTCCTGAAAATCAACTCTGTTTAATCCCTTTCAAACCTACTCTCTAAGGGGTATTTCGGGGTGCTGAACACGAATCTGAAGTCCGTTTCCCGATAAAACGCTTCCTTCATGGTTATTTTCGCGATTTTTCATAAAAATGTCCTGAAAATCAACTCTGTTTAATCCCTTTCAAACCTACTCTCTAAGGGGTATTTCGGGGTGCTGAACACGAATCTGAAGTCCGTTTCCCGATAAAACGCTTCCTTCATGGTTATTTTCGCGATTTTTCATAAAAATGTCCTGAAAATCAACTCTGTTTAATCCCTTTCAAACCTACTCTCTAAGGGGTATTTCGGGGTGCTGAACACGAATCTGAAGTCCGTTTCCCGATAAAACGCTTCCTTCATGGTTATTTTCGCGATTTTTCATAAAAATGTCCTGAAAATCAACTCTGTTTAATCCCTTTCAAACCTACTCTCTAAGGGGTATTTCGGGGTGCTGAACACGAATCTGAAGTCCGTTTCCCGATAAAACGCTTCCTTCATGGTTATTTTCGCGATTTTTCATAAAAATGTCCTGAAAATCAACTCTGTTTAATCCCTTTCAAACCTACTCTCTAAGGGGTATTTCGGGGTGCTGAACACGAATCTGAAGTCCGTTTCATAAAACGCTTCCTTCATGGTTATTTTCGCGATTTTTCATAAAAATGTCCTGAAAATCAACTCTGTTTAATCCCTTTCAAACCTACTCTCTAAGGGGTATTTCGGGGTGCTGAACACGAATCTGAAGTCCGTTTCCCGATAAAACGCTTCCTTCATGGTTATTTTCGCGATTTTTCATAAAAATGTCCTGAAAATCAACTCTGTTTAATCCCTTTCAAACCTACTCTCTAAGGGGTATTTCGGGGTGCTGAACACGAATCTGAAGTCCGTTTCCCGATAAAACGCTTCCTTCATGGTTATTTTCGCGATTTTTCATAAAAATGTCCTGAAAATCAACTCTGTTTAATCCCTTTCAAACCTACTCTCTAAGGGGTATTTCGGGGTGCTGAACACGAATCTGAAGTCCGTTTCCCGATAAAACGCTTCCTTCATGGTTATTTTCGCGATTTTTCATAAAAATGTCCTGAAAATCAACTCTGTTTAATCCCTTTCAAACCTACTCTCTAAGGGGTATTTCGGGGTGCTGAACACGAATCTGAAGTCCGTTTCCCGATAAAACGCTTCCTTCATGGTTATTTTCGCGATTTTTCATAAAAATGTCCTGAAAATCAACTCTGTTTAATCGCTTTCAAACCTACTCTCTAAGGGGTATTTCGGGGTGCTGAACACGAATCTGAAGTCCGTTTCCCGATAAAACGCTTCCTTCATGGTTATTTTCGCGATTTTTCATAAAAATGTCCTGAAAATCAACTCTGTTTAATCCCTTTCAAACCTACTCTCTAAGGGGTATTTCGGGGTGCTGAACACGAATCTGAAGTCCGTTTCCCGATAAAACGCTTCCTTCATGGTTATTTTCGCGATTTTTCATAAAAATGTCCTGAAAATCAACTCTGTTTAATCCCTTTCAAACCTACTCTCTAAGGGGTATTTCGGGGTGCTGAACACGAATCTGAAGTCCGTTTCCCGATAAAACGCTTCCTTCATGGTTATTTTCGCGATTTTTCATAAAAATGTCCTGAAAATCAACTCTGTTTAATCCCTTTCAAACCTACTCTCTAAGGGGTATTTCGGGGTGCTGAACACGAATCTGAAGTCCGTTTCCCGATAAAACGCTTCCTTCATGGTTATTTTCGCGATTTTTCATAAAAATGTCCTGAAAATCAACTCTGTTTAATCCCTTTCAAACCTACTCTCTAAGGGGTATTTCGGGGTGCTGAACACGAATCTGAAGTCCGTTTCCCGATAAAACGCTTCCTTCATGGTTATTTTCGCGATTTTTCATAAAAATGTCCTGAAAATCAACTCTGTTTAATCCCTTTCAAACCTACTCTCTAAGGGGTATTTCGGGGTGCTGAACACGAATCTGAAGTCCGTTTCCCGATAAAACGCTTCCTTCATGGTTATTTTCGCGATTTTTCATAAAAATGTCCTGAAAATCAACTCTGTTTAATCCCTTTCAAACCTACTCTCTAAGGGGTATTTCGGGGTGCTGAACACGAATCTGAAGTCCGTTTCCCGATAAAACGCTTCCTTCATGGTTATTTTCGCGATTTTTCATAAAAATGTCCTGAAAATCAACTCTGTTTAATCCCTTTCAAACCTACTCTCTAAGGGGTATTTCGGGGTGCTGAACACGAATCTGAAGTCCGTTTCCCGATAAAACGCTTCCTTCATGGTTATTTTCGCGATTTTTCATAAAAATGTCCTGAAAATCAACTCTGTTTAATCCCTTTCAAACCTACTCTCTAAGGGGTATTTCGGGGTGCTGAACACGAATCTGAAGTCCGTTTCCCGATAAAACGCTTCCTTCATGGTTATTTTCGCGATTTTTCATAAAAATGTCCTGAAAATCAACTCTGTTTAATCCCTTTCAAACCTACTCTCTAAGGGGTATTTCGGGGTGCTGAACACGAATCTGAAGTCCGTTTCCCGATAAAACGCTTCCTTCATGGTTATTTTCGCGATTTTTCATAAAAATGTCCTGAAAATCAACTCTGTTTAATCCCTTTCAAACCTACTCTCTAAGGGGTATTTCGGGGTGCTGAACACGAATCTGAAGTCCGTTTCCCGATAAAACGCTTCCTTCATGGTTATTTTCGCGATTTTTCATAAAAATGTCCTGAAAATCAACTCTGTTTAATCCCTTTCAAACCTACTCTCTAAGGGGTATTTCGGGGTGCTGAACACGAATCTGAAGTCCGTTTCCCGATAAAACGCTTCCTTCATGGTTATTTTCGCGATTTTTCATAAAAATGTCCTGAAAATCAACTCTGTTTAATCCCTTTCAAACCTACTCTCTAAGGGGTATTTCGGGGTGCTGAACACGAATCTGAAGTCCGTTTCCCGATAAAACGCTTCCTTCATGGTTATTTTCGCGATTTTTCATAAAAATGTCCTGAAAATCAACTCTGTTTAATCCCTTTCAAACCTACTCTCTAAGGGGTATTTCGGGGTGCTGAACACGAATCTGAAGTCCGTTTCCCGATAAAACGCTTCCTTCATGGTTATTTTCGCGATTTTTCATAAAAATGTCCTGAAAATCAACTCTGTTTAATCCCTTTCAAACCTACTCTCTAAGGGGTATTTCGGGGTGCTGAACACGAATCTGAAGTCCGTTTCCCGATAAAACGCTTCCTTCATGGTTATTTTCGCGATTTTTCATAAAAATGTCCTGAAAATCAACTCTGTTTAATCCCTTTCAAACCTACTCTCTAAGGGGTATTTCGGGGTGCTGAACACGAATCTGAAGTCCGTTTCCCGATAAAACGCTTCCTTCATGGTTATTTTCGCGATTTATCATAATATCGTCGTTTTTTTCTTGTGTTTTTATTCGCTTTCTTCCGTTCTCTCTAAGGGGTATTTCGGGGTGCTGAACACGAATCTGAAGTCCGTTTCCCGATAAAACGCTTCCTTCATGGTTATTTTCGCGATTTTTCATAAAAATGTCCTGAAAATCAACTCTGTTTAATCCCTTTCAAACCTACTCTCTAAGGGGTATTTCGGGTGCTGAACACGAATCTGAAGTCCGTTTCCCGATAAAACGCTTCCTTCATGGTTATTTTCGCGATTTTTCATAAAAATGTCCTGAAAATCAACTCTGTTTAATCCCTTTCAAACCTACTCTCTAAGGGGTATTTCGGGGTGCTGAACACGAATCTGAAGTCCGTTTCCCGATAAAACGCTTCCTTCATGGTTATTTTCGCGATTTTTCATAAAAATGTCCTGAAAATCAACTCTGTTTAATCCCTTTCAAACCTACTCTCTAAGGGGTATTTCGGGGTGCTGAACACGAATCTGAAGTCCGTTTCCCGATAAAACGCTTCCTTCATGGTTATTTTCGCGATTTTTCATAAAAATGTCCTGAAAATCAACTCTGTTTAATCCCTTTCAAACCTACTCTCTAAGGGGTATTTCGGGGTGCTGAACACGAATATGAAGTCCGTTTCCCGATAAAACGCTTCCGTCATGGTTATTTTCGCGATTTTTCATAAAAATGTCCTGAAAATCAACTCTGTTTAATCCCTTTCAAACCTACTCTCTAAGGGGTATTTCGGGGTGCTGAACACGAATCTGAAGTCCGTTTCCCGATAAAACGCTTCCTTCATGGTTATTTCCGCGATTTTTCATAAAAATTTATTTTCGGTTTTTCATAAAAATGTCCTGAAAATCAACTCTGTTTAATCCCTTTCAAACCTACTCTCTGGGGTTTCAAATTAAAACCGTCGAACCGTTCCCCATGTTTTCGGTTTTTTCCCATTTTTCTAAAAATGCCCTGTAATCTTTTAACCCTTTAAAATATTTGGGGTTTTTTTTGTTTCCGTTTAACCTTTTTCCCCAAAAAAAGTTTTTTCGGTTTTTTCCCATTTTTAAAAAAAAATTTCCTGTAATCTTTTAACCCTTTAAAATATTGGGGTAGGGGGTCTAAAACCGTCGAAGTTTTTTCCCCAAAAAAGTTTTCGGATTTTCCATTTTTCAAAAAAAATTCCTGAAAATCCCTTTTAACCTTCCAAATATTCGGGGTAGGGGGTCTAAAACCGTCGAATTTTTTCCCCAAAAAAAGTTTTCGGTTTTTTTTTTTCAAAAAATTTAAAAAAACCTTTTAATTTTCCCCCTCAAAGGGGGTTTTTTGGGG
>JAVIWC010000005.1:0-15932 GCA_031894815.1 Creontiades dilutus | reverse complement strand
TCCCACAAGATAGCCGACACCCAAAAGCAGCGTAAAACCTCTGCGCGTGATTTACCGTGAGCTAAAATTTTTCTAGCCATTTTTTCTGCCACTACGGGGGCCTAGAGCTCTCGGCAAAGAATTTTCTCGCTTGAAAGCAGAAAGCTCTTTAAAAAATCTCTCCATTGGTAGAACATTAGAAAACAGTTCTCCGCCAATACCCAGAATTCAGTTCTACGGGACTTGGATTCTGCTTGGGACTTCAACAAAGAAAAAGCTGTCAAAACAACCTTCTAAATGTGCTGACACCTGATCTTAAATTATAACGATTAATGGTGAAAGTGAGGGGTGGTGGTTAATTTGGCTTAACAGCTATCACTCCAACTTAGTCGTCTCTAGGTTGGAGAAACTAAGATAAAGTGAGCATCCATACGTTGGTGGCATGCTGTCAATACTGAAATGTCCATTCATAGCTTTGTAAACTGCCAAGTTCCTAATTTCATTGCCATGTTTTTGTTGCTAATTTGTTGCCAAGCAAAGTTCCTTGATTTGCTCGTGACCAACCAAATGCTGGACGAAATTGAATGAATTCGTTTTCAAAATCTAAAAAACATGAAATGAATGAATGCTGAGGTTTCGAAAATGCTTCTGAGAGCAGGTACACGGTTACCGCAACTGACCTGTTATTGACCTGTCATATTTAAAAAATTAGTGGCTGGTGATTAAAGCACCCTTATTTAAATTTTTAAGTTCAATCCATTCTTGGCGTTTTTATGATTTTCAAAACGAAACATCCATTTCAGTTTGCTATGGAATAGTTCAGTGCTCACAGTATCCTTCTACAGGATTTAGGATTCCTAAATTAAAGGATTGAACGTAGAAATGTCCATAATAGTTCATAAAGTATATCACTTTACGGAATAATGAGTATAAAGAAGAGGAAACCATTGATCATACTTGTAGCAGATCAGTATCGGTTTTTGAAATAAATGATGTCGTTACCGATTTCCCTATTGTCCCACGAGGTTCTCCACCCTGAATTTATCCCACTCTTGAAAATGAAAGTGAGGAGCCCTTCAACTTGAGCCACATCCAATTACTAGTTCAACAACTGAAGTTGCCGATCCGTGAGATCACGCATTTTAAAAGCGTGAGATAAATCGAAGAGAGGAAGAGAGTTAGAACACTTTGTGTAGCTCCTTCGATCAAATCAGATGATGAGATCGAAGGTAAAACGACGTAGGAGGTGGTTGAGGGGGAAAAGCCGTTAAAGGTGGTTTCATACAGTCTGAACTCAACTGAGGAAGGGAGGAGGAGGCACTCGATAAAAAGATGATACGGTCTCCGTGAATTTCTTGTTCGTGAGATTTGATCAAGCGGAAGGGATGATGATGGTAAGGATATTTCTGGGCCGGGCTCATGTTCGTCATATGTTTGCATAACGGGCACCATATTTCTGCCGCTAGCCAGTCCCCTGCACTTGGCAATGGGATGGAGCGCTCCTCCCCCTCCTACTTGGTATATGGACTCGATATTGAAGCGTATTTCCGTAGGTTCTTCCCCATGGTAATCCAACGCGTTGTTCCTAGCGACTCTTCTGTCTCGAATATCTTACTGCTGTACTGAACGCACAAAACGCTGTGTTTCCCGTCCAAGCCCCGTCCATTGGGGCACAAACCGACACTTGCCCCTGGACAGTGAACTCACGACTACAACATCCTCTCACTCGTCCTGAGGCTCTGTTTGGAGCATGAATTTGAAACTTTTCTGCTCTTCAATTAGAATTCATGGGGACAAATTGGAAAACAGTATGATAATATTATGCTTTTAATGTTATTATCAGGTATGTTTTTCATTTTGGCCAGATCATGCAGATGCTCCTGTCAGCACCGCCCGTGTTTTCCTAGCCAGTCCTGGTTTTCCAGTGATCCACGCACCAGGAGTACCTAGTAGGGGGATGATAAACCTATAGTATAACGTATGTAGTGGTTTCTAAATCAATTAGTAGGACTTTCATGGCCCGGATGGCGGAAGGACATGGCAGATTGGGATCTAATCATCTTAAAACGTAAAAGGACAACATTTGAGAAGGTTATAAAAATGTTTCTCTGTGGATTACAAAGGCTTATTAGAATAATGTACTTCTCGATTATCCATTACAAAGTTGTGGTATTGAGTGACTGAATAAGCTTCTAGCTTCGAAATAAATAATTGAGTTGAGAGTTACCCAGGAAAGCAGTTGAAGGCGTCAGATAAATGAGGCGTTTAGGATCAAAAAGTACAACTACACAAAACCAAAAGTTACAGGAGGAGCTGAAACGCGTTTGCCCTGAAAAATTGTCAATTGTAATTTTTGTATTCTCCTAATTATTGCATATTCGTACTAGGTGCGGCTCTCATTTATTCCCCTGCCCGATTCAATTTGTTTTTACTAAGATATGCCAAAAAAAAAAATGTTTTTTTTTATTTTGTTTTTAAACTGGAATTGGCGTCTGTCCGTATTTGAAACTAACCCTGCCCTAATTATAAGATTCCACTTACAAATTACTCTAAAAAGTTGTTGTATTCTTTCAATATCCGAACTTTGAATACTCTTTGTCATTCCACTTACCTAATTACTGCCAATGGGTGGGGGAAGTGAAATAAAAACAAGATTAATATAAATAATTTAAGTCCTTGTTAGGTCATTTTCAAAATTTTCAATTTATGAAAGAATAATCAAAATGTCAGTCTTTATTGTTACCAAACATTCGGACTCGGTAAAAATACACATTCTTTATGTAAAACTATATACCTACGAGAATATTTGTTTTCTCTTTTAACTTCCAAGAGAACGAGTCCTACCTTTAATATCACAAGAGGATGTTTCTAAAATAATCGCACTTGGATTATTGAGGAAAAAAATTCTTTTAAGCTGCTCGAAAACCTATTTTTTAAATTCTGTTCAGATGTACCTGAAATAGTTTTGGATCATTGTGGGGACCCAAAACAATTGTACAGAATTCAAGCAAAATAAATGGACGATGGGGAAAACCCAAGGGCTAAGAGAGCCGTTACGACCCCTCTCGACCTACCCTCGGACCGGAGGTAGGGAGGAGTAGGGAAGTCCGTCGCCGTGTATATAAACGACGACGGACTAACGTCAAGTCATTCTGCCAGGGCCTTCCCATCGTCACAAACCAAAAACCATTTCTTTCTCCTTTCACGAACCTTAATACTTTAACATATCTTGATTCAGAAGTGCAGGGGCACTTGCTCGCAAGGAGGGACCAGCTTCTGAATTGAGATTTTGCCTAGTGTACTCCCAACAAAATCAGAAATGCAGGGGCACTTGTTCGCAAGAAGGGACCAGCTTATGATTTTTTTATCTTTGGTACAGCAGTGCCGGGGCACTTGTTCGCAAGGAGGGACCAGCTGTTGTACTCAAGATTTTCCTATATTCCAAATTCTCCATTTCTTACCTCCCTCAGTGGTACAGTGTAGGGGCACTTGACATCGTCAAGGCGGGACCAACTGAACACTGACGGAGGTTTCCCTAGGACACTTTTCCTCTCGTAGAGCCGATTGGTTACGCATCCTTGGGGCGCTGGAGCCTGCTCCAGTGGGACCGTTTTCGTATCCCATCGTATCAACGACGAGCTATTAACCGAAATTCTCGACTTTTATTCCTGGGGCGCTGGGACTAGTTTCCAGTGGGACCGTTTAAAAGCGAAATTGAGGTTCCACAAAGTTCCTATCAAAAATAGCATCCAACAATAACGTCAGTCGTCACACTATACGACATATTGCGAGTAACTGTATTAATCAGTAAAAGTTAAAGTTGTAAGGATTTCCTTGCACCTCGACCCAAATCCTTACAATCATGAAGAATTTTTCGGTGTCAGGGTCATAACCTCTTGAAAACCACACTTGACTCCTACTCACGGCCCGCAGGTAACGGTGACCATACTCGCCGCTTTTGGTTCCTCATTGTTTGATAATCCCGTTTGTATGTGAACATATTTAAAGCCTTAAATGGACTCCAAATTCCCCAAGCTGCTCTGTGCCGTAGATTTTTCCCAAGCCCCCCTTTTTCTGGCAAACGGTCAGTCACCCGTAGTCTTCCCCCTAGCAGTAAGGGGTTTCCCGGGGTAGTTGTAACCCCGTCCCTGATTGGTTTCTACTATCCTCCTCTCTCTACTCCCCACGATTCCCCACTTTAGATTTTCCTCACTTCCCCTCCAAACTAAATTTTCCCGTTTTTTGGTTAACAGAATCCGGAGTCAGTTCTCTCCTTCGTTTTAGCCGGCTCGTTCACCCTTGTTAACTCGAATGACTTCATATCAGAGTTATCAAAGTGATTTCATTTTCCTAACTAAGTAGTGGCAAAGCAGCATATTTTGTGATATTGTTGACTACCCGCGAAACCTCAACTTTGGCAGAAGCACCCTAAGGTTTTATTCAACAACACCTTTATTCATTTGATTGATACACTATATCGACGAATACGAATTGAATTATATATTTCCATATTCGTTCATTGAGCATGTTTGCATTCATTTGAAATACAGCCTCCATCAGTTAACTGCACAACCGTTTATATCTTCCTTGGGTATACCTTAACAAATTCACAGGAACTGGTAATACCAATAATTAGCTTCCAGTCTATTTTTGTATTTAAAATTTTATTCTCAATTTCGACATTTTCAAAATTTTAAATTAGCAAAAGCTGAAACAAATGTGAGTCTTTTAACGCTTTTTTCTTTAAACAAAATAACAAAGAATATAACTAGTTTTTAAAACTTTAGAGAAAAGTTTTAACTAACGTTGAAAATTACAAGAGGGAAAGTTAAAAGATTGGTGAACCAAAAGATTTAATCGCGAAAAAAGATTTTGTAAAATCGCGTGTGCAGCGAAAATCCTTTTGTGATTTTTTCACATTCACCTCCATCGTTGGTGCCATCGTTAGGTGCACAAATCGGGCCTCCAAACGCAGTCGCCAAGTCACGACATTGGCAAAGCTCGTGGCTTTAAGATGAACCTGTAGTCCGCTATCTAAACCAAACCGAAAGTTTGCCGCGTTATTTCTCACGGTTGTAGTCTAGTTATGGACGCAATCTTTTGAAAGTACTGACTTGCAAAAAAAAAAGTGAAAAAAATCAGTTTCAGAAATTTTAGAGTTGTCCGGTTTTGATCCCAAACGCTTCAAATAACAACTGAAGAACGGAAGTAATTGATGTAGATGAATAGAGATTTTAACACAGATGAAATGAGATGAGAATTTATAATGATGGCGTTTTCAGATAAAATAGCAGAACTCACAGATGGGTCAGAGGATTATGATCCGAGTGGGATTTCAAAGCGAGTGTGAGAAGCCCACGTCACAGACAGACTGTGGTGCCCTTTTAGAAAAGTCATAATTTTCGTATGAATGCACTTTACGAACACTGAATATTAATTGCGGTGCAGTGCAATTTTTTTATACGGATTTATCAAAAGTATATTGCTTTGAAGGAGCTTAGTACATCGAGATATAGATCTGCCAAGGGGAGATCTCAAAAGTTAGTGCCTGAACGGCTAGTGTACCCAGATGGTATCACCAAGAAGAACCTATTTTCCAATATAAACATGAAGTTAAAAATTTGCAGCGTATCAATACAGGTCTTTCCACATCGTCTTACCTTTTATAGAAAATCGATGTAAAATATGCACAATATGATGTTATCTGCAATTGTTTGTCTCGGTTTTGTTGGTGTTTACGATTATCCAAAACCCCTGTAGAAAGCACTCTCATTATTTGCGGGGAGCCTTCAGGGCGGTTCAAGTGGTTTATAATCCACTTCCGATTTCCCTTTTCCCCTGGAGGCTCTGCGATTATCCCGCTACCCCTTGGAGATTCCCTCAAAATTATCCCTTCCCGCTTCCCATCTCTCCCTTTCGCCCCCGCCTTATAGCCTCGTCTCTCTCCTTGAAGCTTCATCCCTTGTTAGCCCCCCCCCCCTTCATTACTGTATTACGTTAACATTAGGCCTTGATAGCTGAGGGCCTCATGGGAGGTCCTATTATAGGTTTCACCACCAGCCCCTCCATCATCATCTCTCCTTTCCAACCCCCTGACATCCAAACCTCTCATAACCTCTCAGGTCCACTAAAGCCTTTATACAACCTTCCTCACCCCAACCACCCGATATTCCCACCGTAAAAACCCCGAAACGTTATAAATATTTTCAACCTCCTCATCTCGCCCCACCCCCTTTATTTTCGTCCTACCGTCTCTCTCGTTCTACTCTTTTCCTTTATATTAATAATGCAAATTCTAATTAAATTGTTGAGAGCCCCAAGAAAAAGGGGTAAAACCCTTCTCCTTCCCGATTCTGCCCCTTTTTTCTTCCTTTTTTTTTCCATGAAAAACCACTTTCCGACAAAAATTATATCTCATGGAGAAGAGGTCTCGTAAAGAACGGGTAAAAACAAGATTCATGCTAAATTCACGCGAAAGTAACATTTTTCTGTGGAATCCCCGCTACCCAGTTTCGAGCAGAGTTCGAAAAGTGCAACCTAATATTCAGTCTTTAAATCTCTTCGTAGAAAATAACTTGATGGAACTAAGTGCTACCCAAAATCGCGAGATCTCGAAGGGACCTTACATGGGGTCAACTCAAATTGAGAATATAATTTTTTTAGGGGTAACTCGATTATTATAATATAATATTATAGCCGTGCTGGTTAAGTGCAGTTAAGTGCACTCAAGGTAACGTGACACTTGATTAAGAATGTTTTACTTCGGTTGTCCGTTACAGTATATATCAACAACAAAAACGTACTAGGTGATAATTTTATATTGCTTTTTTATATCACATTATTTTACATTTTGTAAGTAACTACAATAGCGTTTATATAGTGGGTTACCCGTTACATGCCGCCGGGAATGTTTTGTATACCATACAACGACAAGTTACAGAACAGTCTGTGAAGTTAAAATATGTATAGTACTTATATATTGCCATATTACTGACGAGTCATTCAAGTTCGGAAATGTTTAGTATACTACACACTGCAAGTTACTGATAAGTCTGGAAGTTTAGAGACTCGACGGTGGGTACACACAATTGGCACTTGATTCAGGTGTTGCACGGAGGTCAGTGTTTTGTTTAGTTTGGACGTCTTGATACTACGCTTAAATCTCCAAAATAAGGAAGAACAAATATAATGAATGAATAGTTTTAGTAACATACACATCAGTTGTACAATTATATCGGAACCAGTGATAAAACTATCGCTATGTTAACATCTAATACGTCGCGGCCTCCGTTTAATACCTAATGCAAAATGGAAATTGAGCTATTGCGCTTGCGATTATTGTGTGTACCCACCGTCGAGTAGTTTAGAGATGCTATATGTGCACTTCCAAGTTACTGACAAATGAGTAGATAGAGATTGAAGATGCTCTACACATTGCCATGTTACAAATCAGTAATTTTTAGAGATGTAAAGTAAAAGTATTTTGTGAAGCTTTAACGATATTAGGATTTTGTGAAGTTTCGAGGTATACAGTATGCTGTAAGTTGCGAAATTGCTGACAAGTTATTGCCAAGTTACGAACAAATCAGTTGAGTTCATAGGTTCATGGTGTACTGAACATTGCCAAGTAACTGACGAGTCATAATTTTTTGAAATATTCAATGTTGTAGATGTCTCAAACCTTGTATCAGGTTTCTCATCAGATACTATGTAATTAGAGCTGACACCGGTTGTGTGAGTTCGTGAAAATTCTAAGTATCAAACAATTTAAATACCGGGTACCCCGTGCACCATGGCAGCAAAGTAGCGCAACCCTAGGACTAAGCAAAACAGACGTATAGAAAGACCCCCAGTGTGGGTTTGCCTTTGATATTTGAAATAATAAAACGACGTCGTAGATATTACTACCTTATAAGTAAGTAATATCTACGATAAATCGTGGAAGGTTTTACACAAATTGTTAAATACGGAAATCGTTAAAGAATACCACAAAATGGATTTCCATGAAGAACACTTTGCATTTGTAATATCTTAGTAATAACAAAACTATAAAAAATTGTAGAAAATATCTTAAAACATTGTGTGTGCTTACGCCATCACTCTTATTGCAATCACCTGGTACTTTCGTTTATTTTCGTACCTGAATCTGTGATCTACAAAAGTCGTTTTGTGCAACCCAGTGTGATCGAACTGGTCATAGTAGCGAGCTGTTCCGCAGTCCCAAGTTTACAGGTGGTTCGGAATTTTCCGACATCATTTGAAATAAATTAGAAGCCATTTGAATTTCAATATGTCAAGACGCCTCAGGGCTGTTGCGAGGGAGGAGACGAAACGAATCACATCCCTTAATGGCTTTTCGTGGTCATAAAAGACGGTGAACTACCAATAAAATCGGAGGAAAAGCGGTCAAAACTCAATCGAATGGGAAAGTGTTCCATTCCACGAGGAAGCACCACCCGCGGCTTCCACAAAGCTAAACTGTTAAAACGTGATACAATCGCAACGATAAAATTCGAAATCGACCCTTTCTCTGACATGTGACGGACTAATAAACGGTGAATTGTATGAATGTATTCATACATCAATCATTTTCCACAAAGATTTATCAATACAAGTGTTAAGGCTCATTCCTTAACTTTTTATGTTTAGGATTTAAGACCAGTTGAAATGTTTTTGGTGAGAGCGAGAATCCTTTGAAGAAGGAGGCCGCTTCAATCACTCGTGCTACTTACAGGAGCTAAAATCCCTTGAAGAGGGAGGTAGCTTCACTATAATAGCGAAATGAATTTACTCGATCAGGAGCTCTCAGGAGGAAACTCTTTAAGAGAGAGGTCGCTTCAACTTATCGAGGGGTGATTATCTAGGAATTTAGGTTTGGTAAGTAGAGGACAATTTCGGTAAGCTTGGTGTAGAGGAGGCAAGAGTCGGGATCCCACTGGTTGACTCCCTACTGGGGCCTGGAGCTTAAATAGCCCCTGACGTGTCCCCCTCCTCTGGAGTTGAGTTTTTACCGGGGTGTCGACCTCTCGTCGGTCCCTGACTTTTGCCGTCTACGTTTATTTCGGAGATTATTACACAGTTTTTACAACTAGTATATCCGTTCTGAAAATTAAATCACCGGTGCTAAATGGATTGTGCATGGTATATCTCCAGAAAATTGGTCAATCCGGCACAATCGTGTGTACTAAATGTGGTGCCGAAACTGAAGATTTGAAGCATCTTCTTATGATCTGTCCAAACTATGCCGCCGAACGACAAAGAATGATGGACATTATACATAAAACTAATTTACCTAACCCTGTACACTACCATCAAATTGTCCATTCCAAATGTCCGATTAACTTATAGAGCAATATGTACATTCATTAGAGAGATACAAGTGAAGATAAAATCTCTATTATGACACGGAAAACTCTACAATATATACAAATTTTTAATTTAATAATATGAAACATGTGTAATACATAAGAATATAAATAACAACAATAAAAATATGAATGAATAAAATGTTATTACATCTAATGTAATATGTATTTATCAATTATGTAAGCATTAAAAAAAAAATTAAACTAACAAAAAGGTGTAAACCAATAAAAAAGGTGTAAACCAATAAAAAGGTGTAAACCAATAAAAAGGTGTAAACAAAAAAAAGAGGTGTAAACCAATAAAAAGGTGTAAACCAATATAAATATGGTTGTAAATAACATTTAATGAGATGGCTATATAACTAATTTTAACGCCAAAAAAAATGATAATAATAAAATAATAAGTAAATAAAATATTAAAAATATATTTAAAAAAAAAAAGTAGTGACACCACCCAGATAAACCAGTTCACTATATTCAAGATCGAGGTTTGTTTATGAATCAATTTGTAAAATTATTATCGAAGTTGGAATTGATGTTTAATTTGCAGCTTGTTTATCATTATAACAATTATCATTGATTATGTATATAGATAATATGTTTTTGTAATAAAATCCTTCATGGCTGTTGCTTCCGGCTAATGCCAATTGAAGAAAAAAAAAATAAATAAAAATAAACATTTCAACCGTTTGTCAATTTTTCAGCTTAATAAAGAAGAACAAGTTGAGTGTGGCACATCGCACAAGCCTCCAGTTCACAAAAATGTATAGGTGTTTTAAAATATTTTAAATGATCTCGAAAGATGTAGAATATGAGAGTATGACAAAGATTCCGAAAAATAGATGTGAAATGCAGTGGGACATGTTTCGTCATACATCAACGCCTTCAGTAGGTTAGTCGACATGTAATACGGGTTCTTCATCATGTTGAAATGTATTTGATATTATTCTATTACTCGAAATGTGAACGATGTCGGGCCCACTAGAACCTCCCTCTGCAGTCTGGGAAGCCGCTGTGGTGGGTGGTGCCCGGCCAGTTCAGGGTGGAACCTGTTCTGTGCACAGTGGGACGGAATGCGGTCATTTGTGGGCGTGAAAATGGTACGAGGGACGTGGTTATACAAAGCTCTACGCTTATTTCGTTCATGTCCCATGTTCTTTTGCCCAAAACACTTCAATGCACGTAATTTCTTGTAAAAAAAAAAAAAAAAAAAAAGAATAAATAAATAAAATAATGATAAAAAAAGGAAAAAAAATAATATTTTTAAATTGGGTTCACCCGTTAGCGCAGCCATGCAGATTTTATGTGAATTGAAAGGGACAACTAATTTGAACGGATGAAACTTAGAAGTCGAGTTGCGAAATTTTAACGTGCGAATTTTGAACGGGTGAACTAATTTGGAAGATTTAAATTTGGATGATAAATAGGTATTCGTACAGGATGGTGAAGGGGTAACGAAGGGACCGTGGAGGAAGATCACTCGAATTACTTTCAGTCGTCATCTGCGACAAGTAGAGGCAGTTGGAGCAAGCAGAGGCAGCTACGACACCTGTGAATTTAAGGCTACATCCCCTTGGGCTGGTTCGGGCTTATTTATACCAATGTTATGATCCTATAATGTCCACCGTGACCGGGGAAACCCCTTAATCCTCGACTCTTGGGTCGTCTTTGGTCGGTTTTTTCAACCACACGTACAAAAAAAAAAAAAAAATAAATAAATAAATAAAAAATAAATAAAACAAAACCTAACAAAATGTATTGCTTGCAAAATGATTTTATGATCGTGTTGAAATTATTGATTTATGAGCAACAAGACTCACAGGAAACCATCTACAGCTTACCCCTGAAAATTTCATTAAAATCCTATAAAAATTAGAAGTTAAGCTTGTTGCAAGGATTTGCGGTTGCGCAATAAACTCATCGACTGACAAGTAAAGAAACTTCGAAATGGTCTACAACGTAAAATACGAGCTGAAATTTTCATTTTCGAGACAAAAGATTTCAACTGAAGTATGTATTGGTTCGTAGTTTTACAGTTCATCTAAATGAAATTGTTTCAAGTGTTGTTCAAATTGGTAGATTAGGGAAGGGGAAAAACTAACTACATAAGTAGTAGAATGTGATATACTTTTAGCTGTTGTGGTTGCTTCTCTCTCTCTCTCTCTCTCTCTCTCTCTTCTCTCTCTCTCTCTCCCTCTCTCCCAGTCAGGCTCGTGCGTCCGCCGCGTGCGTATCAGAGCAATGAAATGAGTAAGAAACCCCTCAAAAAGTGTGGTAAATGTGGATTGGGTTTTGCCTTTAACGCGTATCAAGTTTCGTGCGCGAATTGTGAGTGTATTTTTCATATCAAGTGTGTCAATTTCGGCAGGGAAGAATATTTATCCTTTCGAACCTCAAACGAGAATTATTATTGTCGTCCAAGTTGTAGTAGCGTGAAGGGGCCTTCTCGTGGGACCCCCACCTCGTCGCAAAACTCTTCTCCCATCGGACCAAACGATACGAAAGGAGCGGACTCCGTTCCCGTGCGGCCTGATAACCGTGTCAGACTCGAAGGAGATAAGGCGATTGAAATCATAACATCAACTGGGATGGACTCCAATACGCCTCAGGTCAATACTGACCTACAATCGTTTTTCGAGAAAATGCAAGCTGAGTTTCATTCGATCCGGAAGGCTTTTGAATCAAAATTTGATCAACAAAATCGGGAATTGAAAGACTTTAAAATTCAGTTCGGAAAATACTCTGATTTCTTCGATGGGTGCGAGAAAACATTCACTGAAATTAAAGCTAATGTCGACTTGTTGAATTCTAAATTTGAGGAGGTATGTGAAGGAAACCGAAGGGTGGACAGGCAGGTAAATGAACTTTCATGCTTGGTGAATGAAAGTAACCAGATTGCCCTCGAGAAGAAGATAGAGATTGCAGGAATACCCTCGGGTCCCGGCGAGAATATAATTGAGTTGGTTACCAAACTTGGGAATGCCGTCGGATTCGAGATTCGGGAAACCATGATTGACGACGTGTACAGGAAGAAATCGTTTGACGATCGCCCAGGGATTATTGTATTGGCTTTTGTCAGAAAAATAGACAAAATAGCTTTCTTCCGTGCTGCCTGGTTGACCAAAAACCTTTCTATTCGTCAGCTTGGTTTCCTGAACGGTGAAGACTCCCGAATCTACTGCAATAATGCTCTTACTTATGAATACCGGAAGCTACATAAGGCTTGTCGCGAGTTCAAGACCGAATATAAGTACCGTTTCGTGTGGATCAAGAATGGAAGAATCATGATGAGGAAGGACGAGAACAGTGAACCGATCCCGATCAGATCTGCAGACGAACTGTTTCAGCTGAAAATGAAAGAAATAGCAGCTAAAAAGTCAAATACCAACAGTCGGAAGTAATTCCCCTCTACCAAGGCCATGATGTCCCAACTTGTTTCAACATCTACTAGCTTTTGTAAAACCAATTTTCAGGACTGTAAAAAACATTTAAAAGTGGCTCACACAAACGTTGAAAACTTACTTGTTCATTTCAGCGAATTACAACATATGTATGACGCAGAGTTGTTTGACATAATTTGCGTCACAGAAACATTTTTAAAACCAAGTTTATCTAGTGTTCCTTTCAGTTTACCAAATTATTCGTTGTTCAGGAATGATCGGATCAATAAGGAAGGCGGAGGCGTGGCGTTGTATGTGTATGAAAGTTTCAAATGTCGAATAATTCATGCCTCTGATGGTGAATATACTAAATCAATTGAGTATTTAATTGTTGAGGTGTCTGCCGGGTTTAGCAGGGTCTTGTTGTGCGCTGTATATCGACCACCAAAAGCAGGTGGGCTAAATGAATTTTTCTCGTTTGTTCAAAATTTAGTGCCTAGTTATGAACGTGTTATAATAATCGGCGATTTTAATATTAACGTTAAGCAAGATGTATCGAGTCAATACAAGACCCAGTTGTTGAACCTTACCAGCGGCTTGAATCTTAAATTGCTTCCTCTGGAACCTACGTTCCACCGAAATGATGTCCACTCTACCTTAGATATAATTATTGTAAAAAACGATCAGAATGTTCACAGATTCGGGCAAGTTCCATCTCCGGGTATATCGGATCACGACACAATTTTTTGTTGTCTTCCTACTTTTCATCGCGAAAAAATTCACAAATATATTACATTGCGAGATTATAAAAAGGTTGATTTGAAGGTGTTAGAGGGAGATGTTGAACGGTTTGATTTTAGTGAATTATTCGAATGTAACGATTTGGACGAAAAAGTCAGTATTTTAACAAGTTTTCTAGTTAACCTAATGAGTAAACATTTTCCACTAAAAACTATAAGAGTTACGAAAAAACCGGCACCCTGGTTGAATGAGGAAATTTCTAAATCAAGGAACGAAAGGAATAGAGCAAAGGTGGCGCAAAGGCACCATCCATCTGATGAAAACAAATTAAAATATAATCAGTTGAGAAATAAGGCTAAAAATAAAGTTCGAAATGCGCGATATAATCATGCTCGGAATCAGTTCGGAGAAGTTAAAAATCCCAAAGAATTTCGTGCGTTGTTGAAAGAATACGGTTTTGGGAAGTCGAACAATAAAAGTCAAACAGAACCGGATGTCGACCTTGATGAACTCAATGAATATTTTTGTGAGTTGGGCAATGAGCAGAATATAGACCCTGACGTAGTTAATTACTATGAAAATCATTTGTCCTCCACTAACCATGCATTGCATTTTGAGGTAGGATTAATTACGCCTGCCGATGTAAGTGCGGCGATAAACGATCTAAAATCCAAGGCAGTGGGCCCCGATGGTATATCTTGTATTCTGGTTAAGTATATTAAAAACAAATTAAGCGAAGTTCTATCACATATTTTTAATGAATCAGTAAGACAGGGTAAATACCCGAAAAAATGGAAAGAAGTTTATGTTTTACCTTTATGTAAAAAGTATCCTCCGGAAAGTTTTGGTTCATTCAGACCAATTAATTTACTAAATATTTTAGCGAAAATATTCGACAAAGTTATCTATGCCAAACTTTCAGCCTACGTGGAATCTAATAATTTACTAGATGACTATCAATCGGGATATAGAAAAGGCTATAGCTGTCAGACTGCGTTAATAAGAATCTGCGACGAAATAAGGAAAAATATGGACAATAGTAAAGTTACGATCCTAGTGAGTCTAGATATGAGTCACGCGTTCAACAGTATTGACCATAGGCTTTTTATTGCTGTTTTGAAATCCATAGGTTGTGCCAACAATTTCGTTTCATGGTTTCATTCATATCTAAGTGATAGAAGGCAGCGCATCAAAACTGGCAAAGGTTCTTTATCCGAATGGAAAGGTGTTAATAGAGGAACCCCTCAGGGATCTACTTTGTCTAGTATAACTTTTGCCTTATCTATTAATCAAATTTCTGATGCTATTAAAAACTGTAGTTATAGTATTTACGCTGATGACTTGAATTTATTCATTTCTTCGCCAGTCTCGGAGTTGAGTGAAACCATCTCAAAAGTAAATACCGATTTAAATATGTTAACAACTTGGTGTCTCAAACACGGTCTGGTGTTGAATCCAACTAAATGTAATGCCATGATCCTAGGCCATTCTAGATTGTTGTCTACATTTCATTTGGATAATGTTCCACAAGTGCAAATAAATTATGTACCTCTCCCTTTTGTTAACCGAATGAAATGTCTTGGAGTTGTAATAGAGGAAAACCTCTCATGGTCGACACAAACTACTACTGTCGTTAAGAAAATTCATTCATACATTTATAGTTTCCAAAAACTTCTTAAGTACAAAACTATTTCTATAAAACTGAAATTGGTTAATACACTTGTATTACCACATTTGCATCAAGTTGGATCGGTCATGTGTGACTTGAACTATGACTTGTCCCTCAAGTTGCATCGAACGTTGAATTCGTGTATTCGCTTCATATTAAATTTGTCATACGACGATAAAGTGGTCGATAAGTACAAAAAATTGAAAATCCTACAATTTAATAAATTACAAGAATATTCTATTCTCACCACTATGAACAAAACAATTCAGCTCGGTAAACCTGCGTATTTATTTAAAATGTATTCATTTATATCAGATTCTCACTCAATAGGAACTAGATTTGCAAATTTAAATTTTAGATTGCCTAAATGCAGAACTACCGTTTTTCACAACTCATACCAATTCAAGTCAGTGAAGGTTTATAATGAATTGCCAGTTGAAATAAAGAAGTCTGGATCGATAATTACATTTAAAAAGAATTTGAAAAATCATTTGCTGTCATAGGAGATACTATTCTTTCATTTCGCACTTCATAATTTTCATTGTATTTACAATTTTATTTCATTAATTTGTGCGTTGTGAGGCAGGACCCAGTTGATCTCAAGAAGATACGTATTTATGTTTATCACAATATTACTAAATAATTTTGTATACGATTATCGTAGCGTTTAAGACGTAAAGTTTAAAATTACTCATTGTAAAGGTTTCATTTTTTTTTTTTTTTTCTCGTTAATGGTAAGAATGGTCGCTTGCGACCAACATTTGCGAGATGTATAAATAAATCGATATTCATTCATTC
>JAVIWC010000004.1:0-15505 GCA_031894815.1 Creontiades dilutus | reverse complement strand
AGTTAATTTTTGAGTTAATTTTGATGAAAAAACGCGAAAATAACCATGAAGGAAGCGTTTTATCGAAAAAAGGACTTCAGATTCGTGTTCAGCACCCTGAAAAACCCCTTAGAGAGTAGGTTTGAAAGCGATTAAACAGAGTTAATTTTTGAGCAATTTTGATGAAAAAACGCGAAAATAACCATGAAGGAAGCGTTTTATCGAAAAAAGGACTTCAGATTCGTGTTCAGCACCCCGAAAAACCCCTTAGAGAGTAGGTTTGAAAGCGATTAAACAGAGTTAATTTTTGAGCAATTTTGATGAAACGCGAAAATAACCATGAAGGAAGCGTTTTATCGAAAAAAGGACTTCAGATTCGTGTTCAGCACCCCGAAAAACCCCTTAGAGAGTAGGTTTGAAAGCGATTAAACAGAGTTAATTTTTGAGCAATTTTGATGAAAAAACGCGAAAATAACCATGAAGGAAGCGTTTTATCGAAAAAAGGACTTCAGATTCGTGTTCAGCACCCCGAAAAACCCCTTAGAGAGTAGGTTTGAAAGCGATTAAACAGAGTTAATTTTTGAGCAATTTTGATGAAAAAACGCGAAAATAACCATGAAGGAAGCGTTTTATCGAAAAAAGGACTTCAGATTCGTGTTCAGCACCCCGAAAAACCCCTTAGAGAGTAGGTTTGAAAGCGATTAAACAGAGTTAATTTTTGAGCAATTTTGATGAAAAAACGCGAAAATAACCATGAAGGAAGCGTTTTATCGAAAAAAGGACTTCAGATTCGTGTTCAGCACCCCGAAAAACCCCTTAGAGAGTAGGTTTGAAAGCGATTAAACAGAGTTAATTTTTGAGCAATTTTGATGAAAAAACGCGAAAATAACCATGAAGGAAGCGTTTTATCGAAAAAAGGACTTCAGATTCGTGTTCAGCACCCCGAAAAACCCCTTAGAGAGTAGGTTTGAAAGCGATTAAACAGAGTTAATTTTTGAGCAATTTTGATGAAAAAACGCGAAAATAACCATGAAGGAAGCGTTTTATCGAAAAAAGGACTTCAGATTCGTGTTCAGCACCCCGAAAAACCCCTTAGAGAGTAGGTTTGAAAGCGATTAAACAGAGTTAATTTTTGAGCAATTTTGATGAAAAAACGCGAAAATAACCATGAAGGAAGCGTTTTATCGAAAAAAGGACTTCAGATTCGTGTTCAGCACCCCGAAAAACCCCTTAGAGAGTAGGTTTGAAAGCGATTAAACAGAGTTAATTTTTGAGCAATTTTGATGAAAAAACGCGAAAATAACCATGAAGGAAGCGTTTTATCGAAAAAAGGACTTCAGATTCGTGTTCAGCACCCCGAAAACCCCTTAGAGAGTAGGTTTGAAAGCGATTAAACAGAGTTAATTTTTGAGCAATTTTGATGAAAAAACGCGAAAATAACCATGAAGGAAGCGTTTTATCGAAAAAAGGACTTCAGATTCGTGTTCAGCACCCCGAAAAACCCCTTAGAGAGTAGGTTTGAAAGCGATTAAACAGAGTTTATTTTTGAGCAATTTTGATGAAAAAACGCGAAAATAACCATGAAGGAAGCGTTTTATCGAAAAAAGGACTTCAGATTCGTGTTCAGCACCCCGAAAAACCCCTTAGAGAGTAGGTTTGAAAGCGATTAAACAGAGTTAATTTTTGAGCAATTTTGATGAAAAAACGCGAAAATAACCATGAAGGAAGCGTTTTATCGAAAAAAGGACTTCAGATTCGTGTTCAGCACCCCGAAAAACCCCTTAGAGAGATGAAGGAAGCGTTTTATCGAAAAAAGGACTTCAGATTCGTGTTCAGCACCCCGAAAAACCCCTTAGAGAGTAGGTTTGAAAGCGATTAAACAGAGTTTATTTTTGAGTAATTTTGATGAAAGATTAAACAGAGTTAATTTTTGAGCAATTTTGATGAAAAAACGCGAAAATAACCATGAAGGAAGCGTTTTATCGAAAAAAGGACTTCAGATTCGTGTTCAGCACCCCGAAAAACCCCTTAGAGAGTAGGTTTGAAAGCGATTAAACAGAGTTAATTTTTGAGCAATTTTGATGAAAAAACGCGAAAATAACCATGAAGGAAGCGTTTTATCGAAAAAAGGACTTCAGATTCGTGTTCAGCACCCGAAAAACCCCTTAGAGAGTAGGTTTGAAAGCGATTAAACAGAGTTTATTTTTGAGCAATTTTGATGAAAAAACGCGAAAATAACCATGAAGGAAGCGTTTTATCGAAAAAAAGGACTTCAGATTCGTGTTCAGCACCCCGAAAAACCCCTTAGAGAGTAGGTTTGAAAGCGATTAAACAGAGTTAATTTTTGAGCAATTTTGATGAAAAAACGCGAAAATAACCATGAAGGAAGCGTTTTATCGAAAAAAGGACTTCAGATTCGTGTTCAGCACCCCGAAAAACCCTTAGAGAGTAGGTTTGAAAGCGATTAAACAGAGTTAATTTTTGAGCAATTTTGATGAAAAAACGCGAAAATAACCATGAAGAAGCGTTTTATCGAAAAAAGGACTTCAGATTCGTGTTCAGCACCCCGAAAAACCCCTTAGAGAGTAGGTTTGAAAGCGATTAAACAGAGTTAATTTTTGAGCAATTTTGATGAAAAAACGCGAAAATAACCATGAAGGAAGCGTTTTATCGAAAAAAGGACTTCAGATTCGTGTTCAGCACCCCGAAAAACCCCTTAGAGAGTAGGTTTGAAAGCGATTAAACAGAGTTAATTTTTGAGCAATTTTGATGAAAAAACGCGAAAATAACCATGAAGGAAGCGTTTTATCGAAAAAAGGACTTCAGATTCGTGTTCAGCACCCCGAAAAACCCCTTAGAGAGTAGGTTTGAAAGCGATTAAACAGAGTTAATTTTTGAGCAATTTTGATGAAAAAACGCGAAAATAACCATGAAGGAAGCGTTTTATCGAAAAAAGGACTTCAGATTCGTGTTCAGCACCCCGAAAAACCCCTTAGAGAGTAGGTTTGAAAGCGATTAAACAGAGTTTATTTTTGAGCAATTTTGATGAAAAAACGCGAAAATAACCATGAAGGAAGCGTTTTATCGAAAAAAGGACTTCAGATTCGTGTTCAGCACCCCGAAAAACCCCTTAGAGAGTAGGTTTGAAAGCGATTAAACAGAGTTAATTTTTGAGCAATTTTGATGAAAAAACGCGAAAATAACCATGAAGGAAGCGTTTTATCGAAAAAAGGACTTCAGATTCGTGTTCAGCACCCTCTGAAAAACCCCTTAGAGAGTAGGTTTGAAAGCGATTAAACAGAGTTTATTTTTGAGCAATTTTGATGAAAAAACGCGAAAATAACCATGAAGGAAGCGTTTTATCGAAAAAAGGACTTCAGATTCGTGTTCAGCACCCCGAAAAACCCCTTAGAGAGTAGGTTTGAAAGCGATTAAACAGAGTTAATTTTTGAGCAATTTTGATGAAAAAACGCGAAAATAACCATGAAGGAAGCGTTTTATCGAAAAAAGGACTTCAGATTCGTGTTCAGCACCCCGAAAACCCCTTAGAGAGTAGGTTTGAAAACGATTAAACAGAGTTAATTTTTGAGCAATTTTGATGAAAAAACGCGAAAATAACCATGAAGGAAGCGTTTTATCGAAAAAAGGACTTCAGATTCGTGTTCAGCACCCCGAAAAACCCCTTAGAGAGTAGGTTTGAAAGCGATTAAACAGAGTTATTTTTGAGCAATTTTGATGAAAAAACGCGAAAATAACCATGAAGGAAGCGTTTTATCGAAAAAAGGACTTCAGATTCGTGTTCAGCACCCCGAAAAACCCCTTAGAGAGTAGGTTTGAAAGCGATTAAACAGAGTTAATTTTTGAGCAATTTTGATGAAAAAAACGCGAAAATAACCATGAAGGAAGCGTTTTATCGAAAAAAGGACTTCAGATTCGTGTTCAGCACCCCGAAAAACCCCTTAGAGAGTAGGTTTGAAAGCGATTAAACAGAGTTAATTTTTGAGCAATTTTGATGAAAAAACGCGAAAATAACCATGAAGGAAGCGTTTTATCGAAAAAAGGACTTCAGATTCGTGTTCAGCACCCCGAAAACCCCGTTAGAGAGTAGGTTTGAAAGCGATTAAACAGAGTTAATTTTTGAGCAATTTTGATGAAAAAACGCGAAAATAACCATGAAGGAAGCGTTTTATCGAAAAAAGGACTTCAGATTCGTGTTCAGCACCCCGAAAAACCCCTTAGAGAGAAGGTTTGAAAGCGATTAAACAGAGTTAATTTTTGAGCAATTTTGATGAAAAAACGCGAAAATAACCATGAAGGAAGCGTTTTATCGAAAAAGGACTTCAGATTCGTGTTCAGCACCCCGAAACCCCTTAGAGAGTAGGTTTGAAAGCGATTAAACAGAGTTTGATGAAAAAAACGAAAAATTTGAAGGAAGCGTTTGATCGAAAAAAGGACTTCAGATTCGTTCCGTTTATCGAAAGGACTTCAAAAACCCTTAGAGAGTAGGTTTGAAAGCGATTAAACAGAGTTAATTTTTGAGCAATTTTGATGAAAAAACGCGAAAATAACCATGAAGGAAGCGTTTTATCGAAAAACGGACTTCAGATTCGTGTTCAGCACCCCGAAAAACCCCTTAGAGTAGGTTTGAAAGCGATTAAACAGAGTTTATTTTTGAGCAATTTTGATGAAAAAACGCGAAAATAACCATGAAGGAAGCGTTTTATCGAAAAAGGACTTCAGATTCGTGTTCAGCACCCCGAAAAACCCCTTAGAGAGTAGGTTTGAAAGCGATTAAACAGAGTTAATTTTTGAGCAATTTTGATGAAAAAACGCGAAAATAACCATGAAGGAAGCGTTTTATCGAAAAACGGACTTCAGATTCGTGTTCAGCACCCCGAAAAACCCCTTAGAGAGTAGGTTTGAAAGCGATTAAACAGAGTTAATTTTTGAGCAATTTTGATGAAAAAACGCGAAAATAACCATGAAGGAAGCGTTTTATCGAAAAAGGACTTCAGATTCGTGTTCAGCACCCCGAAAAACCCCTTAGAGAGTAGGTTTGAAAGCGATTAAACAGAGTTAATTTTTGAGCAATTTTGATGAAAAAACGCGAAAATAACCATGAAGGAAGCGTTTTATCGAAAAACGGACTTCAGATTCGTGTTCAGCACCCCGAAAAACCCCTTGAGAGTAGGTTTGAAAGCGATTAAACAGAGTTAATTTTTGAGCAATTTTGATGAAAAAACGCGAAAATAACCATGAAGGAAGCGTTTTATCGAAAAAAGGACTTCAGATTCGTGTTCAGCACCCCGAAAAACCCCTTAGAGAGTAGGTTTGAAAGCGATTAAACAGAGTTAATTTTTGAGCAATTTTGATGAAAAAACGCGAAAATAACCATGAAGGAAGCGTTTTATCGAAAAAAGGACTTCAGATTCGTGTTCAGCACCCCGAAAAACCCCTTAGAGAGTAGGTTTGAAAGCGATTAAACAGAGTTTATTTTTGAGCAATTTTGATGAAAAAACGCGAAAATAACCATGAAGGAAGCGTTTTATCGAAAAACGGACTTCAGATTCGTGTTCAGCACCCCGAAAAACCCCTTAGAGAGTAGGTTTGAAAGCGATTAAACAGAGTTAATTTTTGAGCAATTTTGATGAAAAAACGCGAAAATAACCATGAAGGAAGCGTTTTATCGAAAAACGGACTTCAGATTCGTGTTCAGCACCCCGAAAAACCCCTTAGAGAGTAGGTTTAGAAAGCGATTAAACAGAGTTAATTTTTTGAGCAATTTTGATGAAAAAACGCGAAAATAACCATGAAGGAAGCGTTTTATCGAAAAACGGACTTCAGATTCGTGTTCAGCACCCCGAAAAACCCCTTAGAGAGTAGGTTTGAAAGCGATTAAACAGAGTTAATTTTTGAGCAATTTTGATGAAAAAACGCGAAAATAACCATGAAGAAGCGTTTTATCGAAAAACGACTTCAGATTCGTGTTCAGCACCCCGAAAAACCCCTTAGAGAGTAGGTTTGAAAGCGATTAAACAGAGTTAATTTTTGAGCAATTTTGATGAAAAAACGCGAAAATAACCATGAAGGAAACGTTTTATCGAAAAAAAGGACTTCAGATTCGTGTTCAGCACCCCGAAAAACCCCTTAGAGAGTAGGTTTGAAAGCGATTAAACAGAGTTAATTTTTGAGCAATTTTGATGAAAAAACGCGAAAATAACCATGAAGGAAGCGTTTTATCGAAAAAAGGACTTCAGATTCGTGTTCAGCACCCCGAAAAACCCCTTAGAGAGAAGGTTTGAAAGCGATTAAACAGAGTTAATTTTTTGAGCAATTTTGATGAAAAAACGCGAAAATAACCATGAAGGAAGCGTTTTATCGAAAAAAGGACTTCAGATTCGTGTTCAGCACCCCGAAAAACCCCTTAGAGAGAGTAGGTTTGAAAGCGATTAAACAGAGTTAATTTTTGAGCAATTTTGATGAAAAAACGCGAAAATAACCATGAAGGAAGCGTTTTATCGAAAAAGGACTTCAGATTCGTGTTCAGCACCCCCGAAAAACCCCTTAGAGAGTAGGTTTGAAAGCGATTAGGCAGAGTTAATTTTTGAGCAATTTTGATGAAAAAACGCGAAAATAACCATGAAGGAAGCGTTTTATCGAAAAACGGACTTCAGATTCGTGTTCAACACCCCGAAAAACCCCTTAGAGAGTAGGTTTGAAAGCGATTAAACAGAGTTTATTCTGGAGCAATTTTGATGAAAAAACGCGAAAATAACCATGAAGGAAGCGTTTATCGAATAACGGACTTCAGATTCGTGTTCAGCACCCCGAAAAACCCCTTAGAGTAGGTTTGAAAGCGATTAAACAGAGTTAATTTTTGAGCAATTTTGATGAAAAAACGCGAAAATAACCATGAAGGAAGCGTTTTATCGAAAAACGGACTTCAGATTCGTGTTCAGCACCCCGAAAAACCCCTTAGAGAGTAGGTTTGAAAGCGATTAAACAGAGTTTATTTTTGAGCAATTTTGATGAAAAAACGCGAAAATAACCATGAAGGAAGCGTTTTATCGAAAAAAGGACTTCAGATTCGTGTTCAGCACCCCGAAAAACCCCTTAGAGAGTAGGTTTGAAAGCGATTAAACAGAGTTTATTTTTGAGCAATTTTGATGAAAAAACGCGAAAATAACCATGAAGGAAGCGTTTTATCGAAAAAAGGACTTCAGATTCGTGTTCAGCACCCCGAAAAACCCCTTAGAGAGTAGGTTTGAAAGCGATTAAACAGAGTTTATTTTTGAGCAATTTTGATGAAAAAACGCGAAAATAACCATGAAGGAAGCGTTTTATCGAAAAAAGGACTTCAGATTCGTGTTCAGCACCCCGAAAAACCCCTTAGAGAGTAGGTTTGAAAGCGATTAAACAGAGTTTATTTTTGAGCAATTTTGATGAAAAAACGCGAAAATAACCATGAAGGAAGCGTTTTATCGAAAAACGGACTTCAGGTTCGTGTTCAGCAGGTTTGAGAGCGATTAAACAGAGTTTATTTTTGAGCAATTTTGATGAAAAAACGCGAAAATAACCATGAAGGAAGCGTTTTATCGAAAAAAGGACTTCAGATTCGTGTTCAGCACCCCGAAAAAACCCCTTAGAGAGTAGGTTTGAAAGCGATTAAACAGAGTTAATTTTTGAGCAATTTTGATGAAAAAACGCGAAAATAACCATGAAGGAAGCGTTTTATCGAAAAAAGGACTTCAGATTCGTGTTCAGCACCCCGAAAAACCCCTTAGAGAGTAGGTTTGAAAGCGATTAAACAGAGTTAATTTTTGAGCAATTTTGATGAAAAAACGCGAAAATAACCATGAAGGAAGCGTTTTATCGAAAAAAGGACTTCAGATTCGTGTTCAGCACCCGAAAAACCCCTTAGAGAGTAGGTTTGAAAGCGATTAAACAGAGTTAATTTTTGAGCAATTTTGATGAAAAAACGCGAAAATAACCATGAAGGAAGCGTTTTATCGAAAAAAGGACTTCAGATTCGTGTTCAGCACCCCGAAAAACCCCTTAGAGAGTAGGTTTGAAAGCGATTAAACAGAGTTAATTTTTGAGCAATTTTGATGAAAAAACGCGAAAATAACCATGAAGGAAGCGTTTTATCGAAAAAAGGACTTCAGATTCGTGTTCAGCACCCCGAAAAACCCCTTAGAGAGTAGGTTTGAAAGCGATTAAACAGAGTTTATTTTTGAGCAATTTTGATGAAAAAACGCGAAAATAACCATGAAGGAAGCGTTTTATCGAAAAAAAAAAAGGACTTCAGATTCGTGTTCAGCACCCCGAAAAACCCCTTAGAGAGTAGGTTTGAAAGCGATTAAACAGAGTTTATTCTGAGCAATTTTGATGAAAAAACGCGAAAATAACCATGAAGGAAGCGTTTTATCGAAAAACGGACTTCAGATTCGTGTTCAGCACCCCGAAAAACCCCTTAGAGAGTAGGTTTGAAAGCGATTAAACAGAGTTAATTTTTGAGCAATTTTGATGAAAAAACGCGAAAATAACCATGAAGGAAGCGTTTTATCGAAAAACGGACTTCAGATTCGTGTTCAGCACCCCGAAAAACCCCTTAGAGAGTAGGTTTGAAAGCGATTAAACAGAGTTTATTTTGGAGCAATTTTGATGAAAAAACGCGAAAATAACCATGAAGGAAGCGTTTTATCGAAAAACGGACTTCAGATTCGTGTTCAGCACCCCGAAAAACCCCTTAGAGAGTAGGTTTGAAAGCGATTAAACAGAGTTAATTTTTGAGCAATTTTGATGAAAAAACGCGAAAATAACCATGAAGGAAGCGTTTTATCGAAAAACGGACTTCAGATTCGTGTTCAGCACCCGAAAAACCCCTTAGAGAGTAGGTTTGAAAGCGATTAAACAGAGTTAATTTTTGAGCAATTTTGATGAAAAAACGCGAAAATAACCATGAAGGAAGCGTTTTATCGAAAAAGGACTTCAGATTCGTGTTCAGCACCCCGAAAAACCCCTTAGAGAGTAGGTTTGAAAGCGATTAAACAGAGTTAATTTTTGAGCAATTTTGATGAAAAAACGCGAAAATAACCATGAAGGAAGCGTTTTATCGAAAAACGGACTTCAGATTCGTGTTCAGCACCCCGAAAAACCCCTTAGAGAGTAGGTTTGAGAGCGATTAAACAGAGTTTATTTTTGAGCAATTTTGATGAAAAAACGCGAAAATAACCATGAAGGAAGCGTTTTATCGAAAAAAGGACTTCAGATTCGTGTTCAGCACCCCGAAAAACCCCTTAGAGAGTAGGTTTGAAAGCGATTAAACAGAGTTAATTTTTGAGCAATTTTGATGAAAAAACGCGAAAATAACCATGAAGGAAGCGTTTTATCGAAAAAAAGGACTTCAGATTCGTGTTCAGCACCCCGAAAAACCCCTTAGAGAGTAGGTTTGAAAGCGATTAAACAGAGTTTATTTTTGAGCAATTTTGATGAAAAAACGCGAAAATAACCATGAAGGAAGCGTTTTATCGAAAAAAAGGACTTCAGATTCGTGTTCAGCACCCCGAAAAACCCCTTAGAGAGTAGGTTTGAAAGCGATTAAACAGAGTTTATTTTTGAGCAATTTTGATGAAAAAACGCGAAAATAACCATGAAGGAAGCGTTTTATCGAAAAACGGACTTCAGATTCGTGTTCAGCACCCCGAAAAACCCCTTAGAGAGTAGGTTTGAAAGCGATTAAACAGAGTTAATTTTTGAGCAATTTTGATGAAAAAACGCGAAAATAACCATGAAGGAAGCGTTTTATCGAAAAAAGGACTTCAGATTCGTGTTCAGCACCCCGAAAAACCCCTTAGAGAGTAGGTTTGAAAGCGATTAAACAGAGTTTATTTTTGAGCAATTTTGATGAAAAAACGCGAAAATAACCATGAAGGAAGCGTTTTATCGAAAAAAGGACTTCAGATTCGTGTTCAGCACCCCGAAAAACCCCTTAGAGAGTAGGTTTGAAAGCGATTAAACAGAGTTTATTTTTGAGCAATTTTGATGAAAAAACGCGAAAATAACCATGAAGGAAGCGTTTTATCGAAAAAAGGACTTCAGATTCGTGTTCAGCACCCCGAAAAACCCCTTAGAGAGTAGGTTTGAAAGCGATTAAACAGAGTTTATTTTTGAGCAATTTTGATGAAAAAACGCGAAAATAACCATGAAGGAAGCGTTTTATCGAAAAAAGGACTTCAGATTCGTGTTCAGCACCCCGAAAAACCCCTTAGAGAGTAGGTTTGAAAGCGATTAAACAGAGTTATTTTTGAGCAATTTTGATGAAAAAACGCGAAAATAACCATGAAGGAAGCGTTTTATCGAAAAACGGACTTCAGATTCGTGTTCAGCACCCCGAAAAACCCCTTAGAGAGTAGGTTTGAAAGCGATTAAACAGAGTTTATTTTTGAGCAATTTTGATGAAAAAACGCGAAAATAACCATGAAGGAAGCGTTTTATCGAAAAAAGGACTTCAGATTCGTGTTCAGCACCCCGAAAAACCCCTTAGAGAGTAGGTTTGAAAGCGATTAAACAGAGTTTATTTTTGAGCAATTTTGATGAAAAAACGCGAAAATAACCATGAAGGAAGCGTTTTATCGAAAAAAGGACTTCAGATTCGTGTTCAGCACCCCGAAAAACCCCTTAGAGAGTAGGTTTGAAAGCGATTAAACAGAGTTTATTTTTGAGCAATTTTGATGAAAAAACGCGAAAATAACCATGAAGGAAGCGTTTTATCGAAAAAAGGACTTCAGATTCGTGTTCAGCACCCCGAAAACCCCTTAGAGAGTAGGTTTGAAAGCGATTAAACAGAGTTTATTTTTGAGCAATTTTGATGAAAAAACGCGAAAATAACCATGAAGGAAGCGTTTTATCGAAAAAAGGACTTCAGATTCGTGTTCAGCACCCCGAAAAACCCCTTAGAGAGTAGGTTTGAAAGCGATTAAACAGAGTTTATTTTTGAGCAATTTTGATGAAAAAACGCGAAAATAACCATGAAGGAAGCGTTTTATCGAAAAAAGGACTTCAGATTCGTGTTCAGCACCCCGAAAAACCCCTTAGAGAGTAGGTTTGAAAGCGATTAAACAGAGTTTATTTTTGAGCAATTTTGATGAAAAAACGCGAAAATAACCATGAAGGAAGCGTTTTATCGAAAAAAGGACTTCAGATTCGTGTTCAGCACCCCGAAAAACCCCTTAGAGAGTAGGTTTGAGAGCGATTAAACAGAGTTTATTTTCAGGCAATTTTGATGAAAAAACGCGAAAATAACCATGAAGGAAGCGTTTTATCGAAAAAAGGACTTCAGATTCGTGTTCAGCACCCCGAAAAACCCCTTAGAGAGTAGGTTTGAAAGCGATTAAACAGAGTTTATTTTTGAGCAATTTTGATGAAAAACGCGAAAATAACCATGAAGGAAGCGTTTTATCGAAAAAAGGACTTCAGATTCGTGTTCAGCACCCCGAAAAACCCCTTAGAGAGTAGGTTTGAAAGCGATTAAACAGAGTTTATTTTTGAGCAATTTTGATGAAAAAACGCGAAAATAACCATGAAGGAAGCGTTTTATCGAAAAAAAGGACTTCAGATTCGTGTTCAGCACCCCGAAAAACCCCTTAGAGAGTAGGTTTGAAAGCGATTAAACAGAGTTTATTTTTGAGCAATTTTGATGAAAAAACGCGAAAATAACCATGAAGGAAGCGTTTTATCGAAAAAAGGACTTCAGATTCGTGTTCAGCACCCCGAAAAACCCCTTTAGAGAGTAGGTTTGAAAGCGATTAAACAGAGTTTATTTTTGAGCAATTTTGATGAAAAAACGCGAAAATAACCATGAAGGAAGCGTTTTATCGAAAAAGGACTTCAGATTCGTGTTCAGCACCCCGAAAAACCCCTTAGAGAGTAGGTTTGAAAGCGATTAAACAGAGTTTATTTTTGAGCAATTTTGATGAAAAAAACGCGAAAATAACCATGAAGGAAGCGTTTTATCGAAAAAAGGACTTCAGATTCGTGTTCAGCACCCCGAAAAACCCCTTAGAGAGTAGGTTTGAAAGCGATTAAACAGAGTTTATTTTTGAGCAATTTTGATGAAAAAACGCGAAAATAACCATGAAGGAAGCGTTTTATCGAAAAAAGGACTTCAGATTCGTGTTCAGCACCCCGAAAAACCCCTTAGAGAGTAGGTTTGAAAGCGATTAAACAGAGTTTATTTTTGAGCAATTTTGATGAAAAAACGCGAAAATAACCATGAAGGAAGCGTTTTATCGAAAAAAGGACTTCAGATTCGTGTTCAGCACCCCGAAAAACCCCTTAGAGAGTAGGTTTGAAAGCGATTAAACAGAGTTTATTTTTGAGCAATTTTGATGAAAAAAAACGCGAAAATAACCATGAAGGAAGCGTTTTATCGAAAAAAGGACTTCAGATTCGTGTTCAGCACCCCGAAAAACCCCTTAGAGAGTAGGTTTGAAAGCGATTAAACAGAGTTTATTTTTGAGCAATTTTGATGAAAAAACGCGAAAATAACCATGAAGGAAGCGTTTTATCGAAAAAAGGACTTCAGATTCGTGTTCAGCACCCCGAAAAACCCCTTAGAGAGTAGGTTTGAGAGCGATTAAACAGAGTTTATTTTTGAGCAATTTTGATGAAAAAACGCGAAAATAACCATGAAGGAAGCGTTTTATCGAAAAAAGGACTTCAGATTCGTGTTCAGCACCCCGAAAAACCCTTAGAGAGTAGGTTTGAAAGCGATTAAACAGAGTTTATTTTTGAGCAATTTTGATGAAAAAACGCGAAAATAACCATGAAGGAAGCGTTTTATCGAAAAAAGGACTTCAGATTCGTGTTCAGCACCCCGAAAAACTCCTTAGAGAGTAGGTTTGAAAGCGATTAAACAGAGTTTATTTTTGAGCAATTTTGATGAAAAAACGCGAAAATAACCATGAAGGAAGCGTTTTATCGAAAAAAGGACTTCAGATTCGTGTTCAGCACCCCGAAAAACCCCTTAGAGAGTAGGTTTGAAAGCGATTAAACAGAGTTTATTTTTGAGCAATTTTGATGAAAAAACGCGAAAATAACCATGAAGGAAGCGTTTTATCGAAAAAAGGACTTCAGATTCGTGTTCAGCACCCCGAAAAACCCCTTAGAGAGTAGGTTTGAAAGCGATTAAACAGAGTTTATTTTTGAGCAATTTTGATGAAAAAAACGCGAAAATAACCATGAAGGAAGCGTTTTATCGAAAAAAGGACTTCAGATTCGTGTTCAGCACCCCGAAAAACCCCTTAGAGAGTAGGTTTGAAAGCGATTAAACAGAGTTAATTTTTGAGCAATTTTGATGAAAAAACGCGAAAATAACCATGAAGGAAGCGTTTTATCGAAAAAAGGACTTCAGATTCGTGTTCAGCACCCCGAAAACCCCTTAGAGAGTAGGTTTGAAAGCGATTAAACAGAGTTAATTTTTGAGCAATTTTGATGAAAAAACGCGAAAATAACCATGAAGGAAGCGTTTTATCGAAAAAAGGACTTCAGATTCGTGTTCAGCACCCCGAAAAACCCCTTAGAGAGTAGGTTTGAAAGCGATTAAACAGAGTTTATTTTTGAGCAATTTTGATGAAAAAACGCGAAAATAACCATGAAGGAAGCGTTTTATCGAAAAAAGGACTTCAGATTCGTGTTCAGCACCCCGAAAACCCCTTAGAGAGTAGGTTTGAAAGCGATTAAACAGAGTTTATTTTTGAGCAATTTTGATGAAAAAACGCGAAAATAACCATGAAGGAAGCGTTTTATCGAAAAAAAGGACTTCAGATTCGTGTTCAGCACCCCGAAAAACCCCTTAGAGAGTAGGTTTGAAAGCGATTAAACAGAGTTTATTTTTGAGCAATTTTGATGAAAAAACGCGAAAATAACCATGAAGGAAGCGTTTTATCGAAAAAAGGACTTCAGATTCGTGTTCAGCACCCCGAAAAACCCCTTAGAGAGTAGGTTTGAAAGCGATTAAACAGAGTTTATTTTTGAGCAATTTTGATGAAAAAACGCGAAAATAACCATGAAGGAAGCGTTTTATCGAAAAAAGGACTTCAGATTCGTGTTCAGCACCCCGAAAAACCCCTTAGAGAGTAGGTTTGAAAGAGAGAGTAGGTTTGAAAGCGATTAAACAGAGTTTATTTTTGAGCAATTTTGATGAAAAAACGCGAAAATAACCATGAAGGAAGCGTTTTATCGAAAAAAGGACTTCAGATTCGTGTTCAGCACCCCGAAAAACCCCTTAGAGAGTAGGTTTGAAAGCGATTAAACAGAGTTTATTTTTGAGCAATTTTGATGAAAAAACGCGAAAATAACCATGAAGGAAGCGTTTTATCGAAAAAAGGACTTCAGATTCGTGTTCAGCACCCCGAAAAACCCCTTAGAGAGTAGGTTTGAAAGCGATTAAACAGAGTTTATTTTTGAGCAATTTTGATGAAAAAACGCGAAAATAACCATGAAGGAAGCGTTTTATCGAAAAAAGGACTTCAGATTCGTGTTCAGCACCCCGAAAAACCCCTTAGAGAGTAGGTTTGAAAGCGATTAAACAGAGTTTATTTTTGAGCAATTTTGATGAAAAAACGCGAAAATAACCATGAAGGAAGCGTTTTATCGAAAAAAGGACTTCAGATTCGTGTTCAGCACCCCGAAAAACCCCTTAGAGTAGGTTTGAAAGCGATTAAACAGAGTTTGTTTTTGAGCAATTTTGATGAAAAAACGCGAAAATAACCATGAAGGAAGCGTTTTATCGAAAAAAGGACTTCAGATTCGTGTTCAGCACCCCGAAAAAACCCTTAGAGAGTAGGTTTGAAAGCGATTAAACAGAGTTTATTTTTGAGCAATTTTGATGAAAAAACGCGAAAATAACCATGAAGGAAGCGTTTTATCGAAAAAAGGACTTCAGATTCGTGTTCAGCACCCCGAAAACCCCTTAGAGAGTAGGTTTGAAAGCGATTAAACAGAGTTTATTTTTTGAGCAATTTTGATGAAAAAACGCGAAAATAACCATGAAGGAAGCGTTTTTATCGAAAAAACGGACTTCAGATTCGTGTTCAGCACTCCGAAAACCCCTTAGAGAGTAGGTTTGAAAGCGATTAAACAGAGTTTATTTTTGAGCAATTTTGATGAAAAAACGCGAAAATAACCATGAAGGAAGCGTTTTATCGAAAAAAGGACTTCAGATTCGTGTTCAGCACCCCGAAAACCCCTTAGAGAGTAGGTTTGAAAGCGATTAAACAGAGTTTATTTTTGAGCAATTTTGATGAAAAAACGCGAAAAATAACCATGAAGGAAGCGTTTTATCGAAAAAAGGACTTCAGATTCGTGTTCAGCACCCCGAAAAACCCCTTAGAGAGTAGGTTTGAAAGCGATTAAACAGAGTTAATTTTTGAGCAATTTTGATGAAAAAACGCGAAAATAACCATGAAGGAAGCGTTTTATCGAAAAAAGGACTTCAGATTCGTGTTCAGTACCCCGAAAAACC